>APFE030848173.1:0-14762 GCA_000404065.3 Pinus taeda | reverse complement strand
CTTAGCAATAACGTATACCGAAATGTTATTATAAGATTAAGGGACAATGATGCTATTTAGGTAATACATTTTAATATTTACTCAATAATTCTAGACATACATCCCACGAGTGCCACTTTTTAAGTGTGTCATAATCGCACGCCTTTGAAGCATTTGACTCTCTTATTGCAAGAAAAGGGAGCAACAAAGAACACATTGGAAACTTTATTTCCATTTGCAAAGTGACACATTCATTCTTATAACTATACTATAGGCTAAAAATAGAATCGAAATATGGAAAAATAGTAATAAAATTTATTTTTGTTAATATTAGAGAGTGATAGTAATGTTTATTTGATTTTTTTTTTAGAGGTTGTTTTTAATGATGTAGTTTTATTATGAAAGGTTTTATTTGGTGAATTTTTTTTGGTCGAGAACTTTTTGAATGGTAAGTTGATTTTGTAATCTATTTTTTTTTAAGAGATATTTTAATACATTAGAAAACGAGAAAATCTATAATCTCTCAAACATTTTCATCACAAGAAGTAAAAACCCCTAATAAAACTAAGAAAAAACTAAAATATAATATTTATTGGTATGAAAATCTTTTACATATACATAGGTTTTTATGCTAATATATATACACTTAACCATCTGCTATATGTTTATTAATAAGGGTTTTAATCGCAAACTAATGGACATTTTCAAATAAAGTCATTTATATTTATTTATTTAGAATTTTATTATTTTTACGTTGATATGCTTTCTCATGTTAAAATACTGTTTCCATAATTTTAATTTACTGTTTCCATAATTTTAATTTAGTTATGATAATTAATAGATGGAAGTAAGAATTTAATTTTCATTAGATATTTGCAAAGTATTTTTTATGATATAGGATTCAGATTTATTTCAAAAGTAGTCATGGTTTTTATTTTTTATAATTTAATTAAAACATTAATAAATAAAAAAAATAAAATCTATATAGAAATTTGAATGTGAAATTAGTTAGCTTTTTTCGGCATGTGGTATTGGTAGGATATGGTAGCGCTCTATAGTTGAAAAAAAACCTATTTAAAAGTTATGAAACTAGATAGTAATGTAGGGAAATATGTCATATATATAAATAATATATATATAAAATATATATATATATATATTATATACCTTTATTGAATTTTCCATTGTGAGATGTATTCTGAGGTAAAAGTTTTTTTTTGTCTATGATGGATTGATACCTATCCATGTTTACCAACCATTTAATTTATATATGAAAATCAACCATGATCAATCATGGTTTAACATCGTATTGTGACAAAAATTGTTTCCATATGAAATTCAATCATGGTCCAAAATAGACCATGGTCAACCATGTTTATTTTAGGGTTTATAATCCTAATGTCCTTTGGGTTTATAATATTAATCCTAAGGTTTTAAATCCCTTGGGTTTATAATATTATTCGCTCATATGTATAAAAAAATATTAGGGTTAATAATCTTAGGGTTTTTAATGTCAATTTTAAGTCTCATATATAAACTTTAGGGTTTATAATATTGATCATAGGGATTAATATTAATGTTAAAGCATAATATTAATCCTGTGGATTTATAAGATTAATCCCAAAGGTTTACAACATTAATTATTTGGGTTGAATTAATCCTATGGTTTTAATATTACTCCCTTGGGTTTATGATATTAATCCCAAGGGTTTATAAAAATAATCCCTTGGGTTTATAATGTTAATAATCCGTTGGGTTTTTTAATCCCTTAATTTTATCATATTAATCTCAAGGTTTGTAATATTAATGTCTTTGATTTGTCGATAGCTTGGGTATGTAATATCAATAATCTCTTGAGTTTTTATATTAATATTTTTGGTTTATCGATTTCTTAGGTTTATAATATTAATAATCCCTTGGGATTTTAATATTCATTCCTTTCATTTATTATTATTCTCTTGGATTTTTAATATTAATTCCTTTGATTTATTATTGTTGTCTTAGATTTTAATATTAATTTCTTGACTTTTATTAATTTTTGGGTTTATAATATTAATCTCATTGGTTTCTTAATTCTTAGGTTTATAATATTAATAATATCTTAAATTATAATATTAATCCTAGTATAATATTAATACTATATAATATATAAGAATTTATAATTTTATAATTTATATTTAATATAGTTTAAAATGTAGAATATATTAAATTAATATCTTCTCTTTAGCAGAAATAGAATGGCATCGGTTTTCACTTTCCACCTTATATCTTTCTTATGAAAGAGTGAACAAGACTTGTTTTTTTAAGTAGCGTTCTCGTTCAAGTTGATCTAAAATGTGCAAAGCTTTTAGTTTAAATTGATAAGGATAATAAGGTATTAATATCATGCTAATGATTATAAAATTTATTTTTGGGTTCTGGGTAGGAAATAGTTTTGTTCGTGAAACACAAAAATATTTATATTTATTGATTTAATCAAAGCACGCACGTGAGAAACTGGTGAAATTCGACCCCTTTAGGATTTCTCAAAGAAAAAGGAGATTCAATGGTGATAATCCAAAAATGATCAAGATCTTTCTCCTCTCATACAATCTATGGCCCTTTGTGGAATTCTCCTCCCAATGATAACGATCATAGGCTGCAGTGCCGACTTAAATATGTTGCTGTCTAACTGTGATTCTAGTGAAATTTTTGTAACATTCTGATTGTAGCGAGTTTATATCTCTAGCTTACAATTCCAACCGATCAAATATGTTAATCGAAGGGACTTGAGCCGTGCACTGTCACCTATTATTATCATTTAACCATCATATTTAATATATCACTATTCATACTTTATCATGCGATTCTTATCATTATTATTACTTAACAATCATATTCTTGTTGTTTATACTTTTTCATGGTGATTAAATATTATCATTATTAGTCCCACACACGACGAGGGCTATAATAATCGATTGACAAGCTTGGAACATTAATTCTAGTTGATTTAAGTCTTGATGGCCGTAAATAACCAAAGTATTTACCCTACCAACGTATGCAATGGATTTCGTCATGTTATTTGGCCTCTTCACGAGGTGAAGGGAGGTTAAACCATATATTATAGTCATTTAGTTCTTGCGATTTTTTGTTGAATGAAAGCTTTAAACTAATGTTAGCATTAATTTGGATGACATTTTATGCTAGGAATTAAAATCATGTGACAAGGGCAGGTTTCCAATTTATGTGACAAGGTTGTCAAAATTGTAGTGTTTGGCTCCTACATGTTTAAAACTTTTCCCCTACATGTTTACACATGGCTCCTACACATTTAAAACTTTGCATGGGCGTACACATTTTTCCACTCGCCCGACCACTACGTCGGCCCGTATTTCATTTTAGATTAAAAAAAATAATTGAGTCTATATAGATTAAATAATAACAAATATACTATTGTAATTAAGATAAAAATTATTCTATGATAAATTTGTCACACCAATTCATTATATTAGGTTTGCATATCAAATTTGCAATTAGAATATAACTTTTTCAAAGTACTTAGGTTATACTTCAAATAGATGTTTTTTTATCATAATAGTTTCAAAAACCAACCACAATATCACCCACACAATAATTAACTCTCAAAAACAAAACACACATTTGTTATAAGATATTTTATATAAAAATGTGTGTGTGTGTGTGTGTGTGTGAGAGAGAGAGAGAGAGAGAGAGAAACCTCTTGGACTTTAAGTTACTTTTACTTTCATGTTTTTACTTTAATAGTGAGAAACGAATTCCTATTTTCACTTTTGAGAAATGGACAATAAATGTATTCAGTGGTAGCAATAGTTTAATTTAATAAAACAAAAATTATAGAAAATATGATACCGTTCCATGGGAATTTTAAAGAGTTACTGATGAACCTCCGTAACTCTCTTTTACCCAACAGTTATCAGTTATCATTTATCAGTTATTAGTTAAGAAGAAGTTACTCCTTCTCTGCTCTTCTCTTAGATAAGAGAATGGAGAAGGAGGGAGGGGTTGGTTTTTCCTTCTGGATAAAGAAAAAAAAGAATTCCTTGAGCTAAAGAAGGTTTCAATGGGAACAATTCTCGAAGATACTTTCCTAGAGGAAGTAATAACCGTTGTTGGCTGGACCTAGAGTTTTGAGGCCAAAGCAATAGAAACTGCTATATTAAAGATAACTAATTGTTGGGAAAAGAGGAGCTTGGGGAGAGAATACTTGGACGTGATTTCCAGGTTCTCATTGGAAGGGTGGAGAGTTTCATTGATTGCAATTTAGTTTTGCAATGGCAGATAAGTGAAATTGGTTAATTGTGTTATGGTTATTCTTGATTAAATGCTAATCTATTCATATTGTGCAAGTAGATAATAAACATTATGGTATCGGATATGCATGCTCTCTAACTTTATTTTAGTAAGAGAATGTAGAAAAGAAGTAAATATGGAAACTCAGATTCCATTGAGAATGTAAATATGTAGGAGTAAGTTAATCTAGGTGTGCAGGTAGTAAGTTGTTAGGAGAATATACATATTACAACATGTGTAGGCTAAAGTTATGGATCCTATACCATGCCTCCTAAATGCAATAGTCCATCTACCTAGATTCAAGAATATGGGCAGGGGCCAAACTATGCATCCATTCCCTAGGATAGAGTCTTTTAAAGAAATTTAAACCAGAATATGTAACAATACATGAAAGATAGTTAGACAAGTGATACAGAGAAGAATGAAAGCTACCAAATATGAGATAGAGTATTCATTTATGTACATGACTTGAAAAGAAAACACAAATAGATGATAATTTATAGCTTATTCCACATTAACACTGATTAGGTGAACCATATTAATATATCAATGATAAATTCAAGGCTTGTTTCTTTAATTATGAAAATAACACAAGCATACCAATAACCATAGGAATGGAGTGCGTATCGAGACCAATGCATTAAACATTTGAAGGTACATATATATAAATATATTCATCTAGAATCGGTTGGGAAAGAACCTTCAGTGGATAATCAGAGAAAATTAAGCAGATTAACAACTATAACTACCTTCTGGAACATAAATTAAATAGGTACAATAAATATAACGCAAATACAAAAAAACGAATGAGAAAGCTATTGTTTAAAGACATAATAACACTTTTAAACAATTAAGTAACCTTCAGATTTGTTTAGATGGAAATCTTGGGAATGATGCCAAGAACAATGTTTTGAAAGTTGAATAATCCAAGTTTGGGAGATCAAACCAAGGTTCCAATCAGTTGGACTATAGTTGTTCACAGAAAGATTAGGAGCAATCTTACATAATATATCAATCATTATATTGAAAGAAGAATTGTTCAATAATCATATTATTGATTAACTCACACTGATAACCTTACAAAATGAGAGCCGAAAATTTATAGACATCATTATGCCAAAAGTTCCTAGTTGAAGGTGGTTTAGGGAGCCATAATAAGAAGCAACGTAATTCGTCTCCAAAACTTAAACATAACATTGATAGTAACCGAAAATGAGGGAAACCCTCAAAGAAAAAAACCCTCATACAAGGGTAAATAAGTTCAGCAACATTCGTTCAAGGAAAGGCCTGCATACCAGGGGGTTTTTCATTGGAGGAACCTAGGTCTTGTAAAGTTCTGGTAAGCGAACCCGTCCTCCATTGAGATAAACCCTAAATCATAAGCATGGCGATTAAAAAATTTAACATAGTTAATAAATCAAGGAAAACAGGGTAACACAGATGCATAAACTAGACCTGTATTGTAAAAGCAAGACATGACCACTTAATCACTTACCCGAGGAAGGGTAGGTGTAATACAAGATTTTTGCAACACAGGTTCCAGACACCTTCACGGAGGTAATGCCTGTAGGAATCAAACTAGTGCTAACACCCTGCCATCATGAGAATATTAAACCATTGACACAGGAAGTAACTTAGAATGAAGAGAGAGGAACCACTCAATTCAATTCCAGGTTAAGGTATACCTAATGAGAGTGAATGTTTCCAAAACGACAATGTGCAGTCCAAATGCAAACCTGTCCAGAAATGGGGACGTCAGGAAAGCTCTTCATGATGCGTAGGAGATGGGAAAATATGGATCATATAAGGGTTTCATCGAAGAGGCCAGAGGTTCTTCCAAATCGCAACTCCTATAGCCATACCCAGCAAAATGAACTCAGAAACCAAATAAGGATCAAGTTGTAAGGGTTTACCCTCGAGATCCGGCAAAACATTGAACTCATTGCTTTCATCGAGTGGTACTCCGAACAACAACTGACACACGATAAGAGTGAGTACCGGAAAATGGTAGCCATCCAACCATGGACCAACCAAATAAGGCCATGGAATGTCAACACAACATGGTGTGAGATCTAGGTAATAAACCATATAATATATTCTTGTACAACCTTGTGAGGTCATGAATTTAGGCGGGTATGATAACATTAATCAGAATAATTATATTCAGAGCCAATAAATTGTGTGGTACTATGTGATAATGTGCGCACTATAATGTAATTTTATATTATGTCATTATAACTTTGATGTTTATTCACCATAAGTACAGATTTCTTTTCTATGGTATAATGTTCTATGGTTATTTTTATTTTCCCGTAGAAAAAAAATCATAATTTTATTCATATGAAAAAAAATTACATTTTGTAGACGCTTAAAGCACATGCACAAGAACTGTTCCTGTAATAAGGAAACAATAAAGTACCAAAGAAAAAGATAAGTAAAAAAAAGATCCAGTTGGCCTATGCTTTCCTGCCCTTCTTCTTCTCCACTCTATGCCAACCTCCAGTGTTGGGAATGAGAGTAATAATGGCAAGCTGGTTTTCCATTGTATTCTTTGGTTGTTCTTTATCATATTTCGATCCTTCGAAACCATGTGTTCTCTTGATGCCACTTACTTCTAGTTGTAATTCTTGTTGTTGTTTCAAATTATTTTTCCCCAAGTTTGGTCCCCAGGTAATCTCTTCCTATACGCTTTCCCGTCTCATTTGCATGCATATAGGTTCTGTCTTCAGTTCGTCTTCTTCCAACAATTCAATATGCTACCAACCTTTAGGTTTTTTCTGTTGTTTCTTATTCCCTTTAGGCTCCTTTCTGGCCAGTGGACAAGCGTATTGGAGGTGCCCTGTTTCCAAGCAATTGTGGCATCTGAATGTTGTGTTCTCATAGTCAAGCGGTTGCGTCCATAGTGAATTATTAAAATTCAATGTAATATGATCTGGTAATCTTTGACTCAGATCCACTTCAACACATATTCTGGCATATGTGAAAATACCTCGAATAGCTCTGTCATCACCTATTTTAAGGAACTTCCCCAAGGAGTTCCAAATGGCTATTAAGACTTTTTGATGCCAAAAATGTAGTGGGAGGTTATGCAGCCTTACCCATACTGGCATTATTGTAACTACCATGGTATTAGCATCGAAGTCTGTGAACCACGGGGTGATGAAGAGGCCAACATTACCCCAAAACCAAGGCCCCTAGTTGATGATGTTGTCTCGTTCCTATTCTGTGTTGAATATAACTACGAAAAAACCCTTTGGGCATAGATAAATTTCAGAGTTAGGTGACCATGTTGAGAAGATCCATTGATGCAGTGCATCAAATTTTGGCCAAAAACCATTAAATCTACACATAACAGCATTGTGGGCTAAATTTGTGTATAGATCAGTTACCTCTAATAGAGATACTGTAAGTGTTGGCGATTTTAGCTTCTGTTCCACGATGTAGGGGCCTCGTAGCTCTGATGTGGGTGCTGACTTGTTTTGAAATGGTTCCTTTCCTTTCGCTAAATCGTGAAAGGAGCCTGAAGTTTTTGAGCTAGCTCCCTTGCATCCACCTCGCAGTCTCAGATTTAGGATGATAGTTGAATCTTTGATGACTCCACAATCCTGTAGTGAGTAATTATCCAGCATGTTAAATCATGTGTATATCAGATTCTGGTATGATACGGGGGTTCCCAGTTTTATCTCAATCTCCTATTTTAAATCTTGTACGCTCATCCCTTTTCTGATCTGTATGCAGATATATCTGCCTTCTATCGATTTGATAAAATTTTGCATTAGATCTGTCTTTGTACTCGGTAGATTAGCCTTGTCTAGACCTTGATTTGTTGGGTTTTCTTTCTCTGTATGCCTAAAAATACCACATAAATTTGGAGACTATCTATGCTTTATTGCCTCTTGTTCAGGCATGTCGTGGTCATTTTTCAGGAGCCAATTGATAATGTCTCATGGATGCGTGCATGCTATTGTCATGTGAAACTACATCTCCTGATACCAGGCGAGTGTAGTAATCTTGGCCTTGAGCGTCTCCTTGATGGCCTTGTCCTTTGAATGGTTATGGGTACCATCGAGCTTTGGTAGTTGCCCTCTTCATGTGTGCTCTAGATCGGGCTTGCGAGCGTATTATTTGAAGACCTAGCCAGATTGTCGAGGGTACCATTTATCAGCCCAACCAAGAGCGCGGTGGCTTTGTCTAGATCTCACATGGCAATAAACCTCGCCTTCCAACCAATGACGCAAGCCCTCATTATTCCAATGGGAAGTAGGGATGCTACAATCTATTTGGACCTCATTCTCACAGCCATTTCCAGCCAGATCGCTTCTACCTTTCCGTTAAGCATTGCGGAAAGTTCGAAACTAAGGTAGAAATGGTTGTTTGTTGGCTGATCTGGTCGATGATGGGTTGTATCGTCCATACCATATCCTGTTGCAGTGGATCCAAGTGCCACACAGTGAGAAACCCCCTGAAACAATTAAGGAGAGCATACCCATGACCTGAATGGGGATCGATCTGCTGCTGGGGATTGATCTACCGCAAGGGATCGATCAACCGCAGGGGATTTTCTGTTTGGTTCTCTATGATGCCAAATCCTTGACATAGTTTTTGAATCAATCGTCCCGTCAGTCGATTTCCTGCAAGGACTTCCTGTTATCTCACCCCCATCACTGATCTGCAGTGTGATGGTGGCACAGGCGCAGAAAAGTTCAGAAACCCTAGCCATCGTATCCATCCTTCGTCATAACATTAGTTAATTTTTTGTATGGTTATAGAATTTAGGTGTTACAATATAATTTTTCATTGGATAGTGTATATAAGTGTTTATTAAATTTATAAAAAATTAATAATTACACTAATCTAAAAACACTTTTAAATAATAATTTTTTTAAATAAAAAATTAAAAGATAAAACACAATTTTATAACCATATGTATATTAAATTGGATTCTTTCTCATTTATCTATATTCTTAAATATTATATATTAATTTTTAATATTCATATATTTTTAAATATATGAAGAATTTTAATTATTGTTGTTTATATATTTAAGTAGGATTCCCATTTTCCTTTAATTTAAATAAAAAATAATATGTTAAAAATTAAAATGTTTCTAAATAGCATAAGGATTAAACTTAATTTAGATGAAAAAAAAAATCACAAATAGTGTAAACCAACTGTATAGAAAAGTTAGATGAAAAATAAAAATAATAAAAAATTTCAAAAATGGTGTAAACCAACTGCACATTCGTATAATTTCAAAAATGGTGTAAACCAACTACACATTCATGTACTTTTTAGTCCCTGCCCTCCGGGCCTGGCAGGGACTATAGCAACCGGTTTTGGTCGGTGGGCAATAGTTTGGCACGGTAACCCAGGTTCATATGTAAACACATTTTCACTTAAGCCAAAGTTTGGTGCCATAAAATATGTTTCCCGATGCTTCCTGATGCTGTTAACCAATGAAATAAAGGTTCATCTTATTTGGCCTCAGTACGAGGTATGTGGCCTGAAAAGTTAGGAAACTGTTAAGAAAGGAGCTAGGTTAATTAAAACAGTGTCGCGTGTCTGAAGTAATGCTATCGCAAAGATAGCATTAATTCCTTAACATTTAATGTTAATTATGAGGAACTAACATTACGGGGAAAATGGCGTAGGTTATGTCTATTAACCACGAGACAGGTCTATTAACCAGGAGACACATGCCCTATATGTGTCAATGTTGGCAATCAACAGATCGGTGTCTGCATGCATGTTCTCTGCCTCTGACTATATTTCTCTTCTGTTCTCTTCAGTTCAATCTTCAGGAACAGTTCATTCTTCAGGATGGGATTGGTAGGTCGTATGATGCACTGGCCCTGTGTTCTCGGTAGCATTGTAGTGTTGTGCAGCCTGGTAGTCATTTCTTCTCCCCCTGTGCCTTCTGCAGTTTCATTGATGTTGTTGTGTTTTGTTGTGTTTTCAGGTGCAGGGTTTGCTTCCAAGAGCATATGCAGATGATTGCAGATGGCTACCAAAGGCTATGTGAGTCAGTGTGCAACCAAAACTCAGGTGGGTTATAATTAGATACATATCTTTATAAGTTGGATTCATCCAGCGAAGTACAGAGGAACCAAAGAAATTAATACCTTTCATGAAATTAATACCTTTCAGGACTCGGTCGTAGCAGTCAGGATTTTCTGCTAAAAATTTGAGTAGCCTTGTTATTGTTGCGGTAGCTCGTCAACATGAGAGCCGGTCCTGGTAAGCTTCAAATCCACTGTTAAACTTCTTCTATTTTTGTTAATTGCATCATAAAATTAAAAGGTTCGCAATACTATGTGAATTTTTCATATTGTCAATTTGACGATACCATTCTCTGAATATGATAGACTACGACATGAATTTACAACAGGCATAGGGATGCGAGAACGGACGGCTTGCAAAACTAGCGTTCAGAAAATGATGTGGAGATATGGAATCCATTTCAGGAGAGGGTTTGTGGAACAGCGCAGAAATGGCAGCCATTAAAATACGGAATGTTCAAGCACATACAGTCGGTGTGGATGTGCATTTACGGAATATCACGCTTCAGAGAGATTCCAGCTTTGTATACTCAAGGTTCGAGCCATTTCCCTAATGCCGTCGAGCCCGGCCGATGGGTTCTGCTCAATTATTTCTTCTCCTTTAACAAGAAATGGCTTTGAACTACTCTAGGACCCATTACATGAATCTGTGCTTTAATGCAAAAAATCGATAGAATGGTATATATGTTCATAAACTCTGAACGTAAATTTAGTATTAAAAATAGTATTAAAAATTTTAAAAATATATTCAGAAAGCAAACATGTGCGCTCACTTTAAATCACTGAAAATGGCACTACAAATTTTTGAGCTATTCAATCGTTGTAGTATATACTTCCTTTCATCATACTAACATTCCATTATTCATAAAAAGTTTGTCATTTGTTCTAGTATTTCAATTTTGCTATTTATATCTTTGCTTCATCAACAAAATTTTTAATTTATTTTGTATTCATATTTCCAGATTTATGGTAATCAAAATGCAACCGTTTTGAGAGAGATATGAATAGCAAGATCCTTAGTTATAGCATCTAGCAACAGGGAAAGATAGCAAGATCCTTACTTGTAGTTTCCAGCAGCAGGGAACGTAGCACGAAGAATAATAATAGTACTATAACCATCCGAGTCCGTCCATGACTGAAATAGCGTTTACTATTCATCAGTAATTTGCAGTAGTAACTTTGCATGTCAACCAGAAAAGCAGAGAAATGGCAGAATGTCAACCCACAATGATAAGCTGGTAAACAAATGTGCAGTAGTACCTTTGCATATCAACGAGAAAAGCAGAGAAATGGCAGAATGTCAATTCACAATGAATGCTAGATGGATTTCGCAATGTCGGCGCAAGAACTAACCATCGAAGCCTGAATCGCCTTTCGCGGGCTATAGCGCTCGGAAGACAATCTGTGCACAGACAGAAGCCGCTTTGCCTTTCTGATTCTGCTCGTTCATGCGATTTATTTCTCGCAGTATGGTCATCTGTATGAATTACACAATGTTTCATAAGAATCTCTTTCTGTGATGTTGCATCTAGAGAAGACCGACGAAGAAGACGATGACTTATCCTGCGCCACATTTTGCTCATGCGTCATGCTTGAAATACTTGGACTCCATGCATGCCCCTATGCTTTACTTATAGTATTAAAGAGGCTCACTACAAGTGCAAGTCGTTTAACAAATCATTAACATTGTGTTATAATCATAATTTCAATAACATAGGTTGATCTCACCAATATCCAAAGTTTTCTTTGTTGATATCTATATTTACAATGTTAGTCCTTGGAGCAATATCGAAACTGGTATTTATGTTATAAACTGCAATGCCAAAGTTTCACTGTCACAATACCTATGTTAGACATCAGACGCCGTGGAAGGCGGTACGCCTGAGGAATCGAATGCTAATCCTCTCATTCCAACATTTCGCATACCATGTGTCGATCACGTGGGCTTTCAGGATTGGGTGCCGATGAGAGTCCATGCATGCCCCTATGCTTTACTTATAGCATTAAAGAGGCTCACTACAAGTGCAAGTCGTTTAACAAATCATTAACATTGTGTTATAATCATAATTTCAATAACATAGGTTGATCTCACCAATATCCAAAGTTTTCTTCGTTGATATCTATATTTACAATGTTAGTCCTTGGAGCAATATACAAACTGGTATTTATGTTATAAACTGCAATGCCAAAGTTTCACTGTCACAATACCTATGTTAGACATCAGACGCCGTGGAAGGCGGTATGCCTGAGGAATCGAATGCTAATCCTCTCATTCCAACATTTCGCATACCATGTGTCGATCACGTGGGCTTTCAGGATTGGGTGCCGATGAAAGGTTAAGATGAATCAAAATGATCCAACGACCTGCCATATGTTTCTCGAACCCTAAACGCTCATTAGCAATTTTCCTGTCATTCGTGAGATAGTCTACAATCTGCGTTGTTGAATGGTAACAAAGAAATTCCAACAACTACTCGATTTGGAAGAGCTATGCCAATATCTCTAGCACAGAGACTCCAGATTGCGACACATCGTAACTCTCTAGCATCCTCGATGTCAAACTTTCACAGCGGTGCCATGAGTGTCAGAGACAGGAACCACCTAGGGTTTCCCTCCAGATTAATGTGGCCATCTATGAAGTTCAGGCCCTCCTCGCTTGCGACTGCTAAGAGATTTTACAACAACCCAACTTTTCTTAACATGTTTATATGCATTTGGGTTTCTTAGAGAAATTTGTTTTTTCTTTCAGAAGACAATATTCGCACACAGACTTGTTGCGATGGTCAGTTAGCTTACTAGGTCTTTGGCAGGTAAGCCACATGATCTCAGGCAGGCGGCAAGGTCTAGAGAAGGCAGGTCATGCACAGGATTTGCTATGTGGTTCTCAAACCACGGAATACAGGGGAGGCTGCTGGTGGCTGGACCAGCTTTCTTAACATGTTTATATGCATTTGGGTTTCTTAGAGAAATTTGTTTTTTCTTTCAGAAGACAATATTCGCACACAGACTTGTTGCGATGGTCAGTTAGCTTACCAGGTCTTTGGCAGGTAAGCCGCATGATCTCAGGCAGGCGGCAAGAACTGCACCTACGCTCTGTAACTTCAATAGGCAAGAACCGCACCTACGCTCTGAAACTTCAATAAAAACCATGCACAGGATTTGCTATGTGGTTCTCAAACCACGGAATACAGGGGAGGCTGCTGGTGGCTGGACCAGCTAGGCAGGGACTAGCTGCCATGCAGCCTCTCTTGTTTTGATTTATGATTCGCTAAATATTCAGTAATCAGACAAATATGGGCGCGGTCAAATAATTAATGGCACCATGTCCGTCTGATTGCCAGTAAATCAGAAATCGCCCATTTTATACGCCTTACAATAGCTTATGTCATATTAACAACAATTATGCCTTTTTGTTTTCTATTTTTTTTGTTTGTTAGAAATGTATTAAATTTCCAGGAGAACATTACCAACATAAGCGGAAGGTTTTCTATCCCAACAAAATTCGCCGGATCTTTTGAAAGAATACGAAATACATGTTGGGACCATATAATTTCATGGCAGGTCAGGTAATTTGTAGAATGTAAATTAGGTGAAACATTTTGGAACCATAAAATTTAAATTAAAAAAAAATTAAAATATCTCTCCAACATGGCTTCCATGTATTTCAAACCACAAAATTTAAATGAGTAGGTGGGAGATCTAGTCCATGCATAGTTGAACAATATTAAAACAGAATAAGCAAATTTGAATTCCAAGGTCGAGATTTCGAGTAGATCTGTGATTGTAGAATCGAGAAGGGAGTTGAATTCACTATTTTCAATCCGAATGTGGTCTGGGTTTGCTTTAGCTTTTCATGTAGTTTGCCAACCGCCTTAATCCACGGATTTACAATCTCTTCAACCAAGGCTTATTTTTGCGTGTAGTCCCCAAGTGGAAGGGCCCACTTTACTGATGGTTGTAGTTTTATGATAAGACATTTGCTAGGAGTAGTTTAAAGAAACTAAAGATTAGTTATAATAATAATAGAAATTTTTGTAAGATTATGTGGCAGAAATTTTTGAAAATTTAGGGTACCATTTTCAATTTTAGGTGTTTAGGGTTTTTGTTGGTGCTGAATCTATTTCCATCTTTAAAAAAAAATTCAAACACTCCAACATTTTTATTTTTTGAATTTTTTTACTCGATTCTAAAAAAATCAACCATCCCGACTAAGTTCTTCACGGGGCATTGGTAGACAATGCCCTTTAACTACTAAACCCGAATAACCGGAGGTTGCAATGCCTAGGGATTCTCCTGATTTAAAAAATAAAAAACTTTTACTACTAGACCCAAATAACTGGAGGTTGCAATCTATGTGTCACATGCCTTGCTTCTAATCCTTTATCTCTTTTTCTTATAGGTTAAAGGAAAAAGACG
>APFE030848171.1:0-14993 GCA_000404065.3 Pinus taeda | reverse complement strand
TCTCCCCTGTGGATCTAACTTCTACAATGGCATTTTGAACCTCTATGCTTGGTGATATAAAAGCAAATACACTAATACAAATTGATGCTTGAAAGCCTTTTCTAAATTAAACTTCAAAAAATGTTCATGGATGATATCTGAAATGAATTTGCTAAAATTGAAAAGGACAACAAGTTTTTTCCCGGAAGAAAAGACAAACAAAAACCCCAAAATGACCTCATCCATCTATTCATCACTTTGAAACCCCAAGAGAAAACAAATCATAGACATTATTTCCCTAGACATTTCTGGAAATGTTGTTGAGGAATAAGGAGGATTATTTTGAGGCGATTCAAAACCTTCTGGCAAATATGACTCAAAAGTATGGGCTTTCTGCTGGATATCAAGCTTCTAGTAAATTTCCATTAATGCATCAATTGAAAAATTATGACGAGTTTGAAATATTAACCTTCAAGGTTTGGAAAATGGATTCTTGAGTCAAAGAGAACAAGATTTTACCATTTCTAACTCTTTGACTTAGTAAATATCAATTTTAGACAAGGAAATAAACTGGGAAAAACGGTAGGTAGGAAGGAAAACAAACTAAGGTAATAAGGATTTCGAGAGATTAAATTCATCACTTGCATCCTCAAATTTTTGAAAAGCCCAATTGTGTAATTCCTACACATCAAATTCACATTTAATTTCTACAACCATAAAATCACTATCTACGGGTGGAAATTGATCTAAGTTTGAAATTGAGAGAGAGATAGGCTTAGAAGAACTCATTCTTAAATAAAATGGGAATATTGGAATACCTAGAGAAAGTGGAGTTGATGAACAATTGGTCCTGTGAATTTCAAAATTTTCTTCGCACCTTCTAATATTGAAACCTCTAGCAAATGATAACGGTGACTACAAAGCATATTGGGTTTTAGTGGGGGATAAATTATCTGTTGGCATTTAATAAGTGGATCGTTTAATTAAATTTAAACGTTGGCATTTAATAAGTGGGACGTTTAATTAAATTTAAACGTTGGCGAGGTTGGGTTGGTGTTTTGGCAATGACAGGTGGCGAAAGAAATAGCTATAACTAATTTAGTGGATGGCTAGCGAGGAGTTGGCGGAGGAGATAAATTGGCATGAGTAACAGCTAGGCAGAAAAGTGGTTTGCAAGAGGGTTGTCGGCCGTTAGTGGTATTGGAGAGGTGGGGCATGCAATGAACGAGCGTTGGACACGTATGTCAATGGTGGATTTGGGAATCTGAATTGTAGAACCCAATGACACGTTAAACGTCCGGAATGCAGGGTTCCCGCGTTTTATTATGAAGTGTTGATTTCAACAGAGAAAACCAACGCTACTAAAACATGCGCGAAAGATAAAACATTTGGCGGCAGTTATCCTTTTATTTATTTTTATATGAAAAATAATAAATTGGCATTTATAAAACAGACCAAAGTAATTACAAGGTACAAAATGCATTTTTCTTTATTTCATTTTTTTTTAAAGAAATTTATGCAATTTGGACCAAACTTGCATAAGATAATAGAAAAAGGTTACATCAAGTACTCCATGTTCTATACATAAGTAAAATATGATGAGCGAGAAGCATTTTGGTTCGTTTAATAATAATAGTATAAATATGGTGTTTTATTGAAAATTGGATTTCAAATTTACTGTTTTACAAGTGAGATTATTTTAATTTTGTGGGTTTTTATTTTTTTTAATTGGTAAAATGCATTTAAAATAAGAAAAACTTTCCAAGAGAAAGATGTGCATAAATTCTTCTATCTTCTACTAAGATAGCTAAAAACATCTATTCAATAAAGTAAGAACTATGAAAATTATTTTGTAGAGCATGATAAAATTACAAAATCTCTTGAAATTACAAACACCATCAAAATGCAATTGAGAAAGTACCCAAATGCTTATGAAAGCAACATTGTCATAAAATTTTGATTGTCTCTCAAAATATCAAATGGATTAAGTAACCTAAAACATATATAAAGGAATAGAAAATCTAAAGGTTTCTTAAGGTTGAAAAAAAAACCAACACAATGGAAAATTGAAACAACATAAGAAACACAATAAAACACTTATGGAATAACACATGACATTTAAAAGACTTTTTCAAAAGAAAAGTCAACATCCATAATGGCATACTCATACCAATACATACCATCAATGATAAATTTGATGTTTTGTAGTGATGATAACATTAACTTTAGAAAGAGAAAGACAAAAATAAAAGAAAAATATATATCCAAATGGTTAGAAAATTTAAGGCTAAAACTTTTGAGCTTAGCTACTTCAACAACCAGGGAGTATAAGTATTCAAATTATTTGTTTGCGGAAGGTCCTTTTATTTGTCATGTTGTTTTAAATATATGAACAAATTATTATTATTATTATATCCTTAAAATCGTCATATAAAATAAGCAAATTTGTTTATGTTCAAACATGAAAAGTCTTCATCCTTTAATTTCCTATTAACTAAGGGATAAAAACTTGTATAAATTTTGTGTGGATATTAGCCACTATTAAGTTTACATATTTAAACTTGTACTCTTATTAAACCATTGAAGAAAAAATAAATAATAGTAAGCTAGGTAGCACTAAAGAAAAAATAAATAATAGTAAGCAGTAATTCGTGCTACCTATATTTATTTCAATCTTGTTCCCATTCATTTTTTTATGCAAATACTTGCTTAAATTATAATCACAAATAATTGATGGTAAGTAGGTTATTTACAAGAGTATGAGTTGTTTCCAAGTATTTTAATTTTAGGTGGTTTTCCTATGAAGCTTAAAAATGAAGAATCATTGCACAAGTATTTCAAAATCATGGCATAAATATTGTAACTACATCCAAAAATTATGTCAAATAAATCAGAGATAGTTATCCAAGTAGCACAAAGAGAGAAATAAAACCTTCAAAGTTTTAGTCGAATCAAATGTTTCAAAATTATTGAAAAACAAATATTTTATTTTTCAAAGTTAAACATTATAACTTGCATTGGTCAATGCTAAACTAATAGTGGTCAATAGGCAAATATATTTCTAGTGTCTTGCCTTGGCATAAACTAATATGCATGAAATCACTTATTTATTATATATCTCATGTTGCTAAAATTAAAATAATAATAAAAACTAACTAAGCTATGACTTTATTATTATTACTAAAAATTATATTTTAAAGATACGTGTTTAAAAAAACATGAAACAAAATTTTTAACAATGGAGATTTACCTCATTGAGATTTACCCCTACTTTATGAGATACTCTTAATG
This sequence comes from Pinus taeda, assembly GCA_000404065.3. Lineage (NCBI taxonomy): Eukaryota > Viridiplantae > Streptophyta > Pinopsida > Pinales > Pinaceae > Pinus > Pinus taeda. The sequence goes on along the minus strand of APFE030848171.1, from coordinate 11,723 downwards.
TAAAATCATTTTTTGCTATAGTATTATGGGCCAATACCATGGTTTATCAATACCACATGCCCAAAAAACCATAACACACTTTAAATTACACTTTTTGATATGACATCTTTTTAATCAATCAATTTGATTAAAAGGAAAAAATGATATAACTACTTTGGAGATAATTCTCCACCATTGATTTGTGTATATTAATATGAATATTCTAAAATATCCCATGGAGGTTAAATTCCTACAATCTACCTAGTAATTATTAATAATTAATTTAAAATTCTTGAAATCCTATTCCAAAATAGACATGCATGTAACAAGATTTTTCATCATGGAGATTACTTTGTGGAGATTTTAAATCTATAAATAATATTTGTTATAATACTATGAACCAATATCATGACTTATCAACACCACATGTTGAAAAACCATAACTCATTTGGTTTGATACTTGGTCATATGACATTTTTTGAGTTAATCAATTTCATTAAAAGAGAAGAAAGAACATAATTACTTTTGTGTTAAATTTCAACATTCTTTTAATTACATATAAAAATATTTTAAGATATTCCATTGAAGCTATATTGCCACTATCCACCTAATAATTAAGTAAACAAGTCTATCCCATAATTAAAGGAAGAAACTTGCGAATGAGAAGAGACTTGAGAGAGTAGAAGAGACCAGTGAAATTATATGTAACTTCATTTTTCCCTATATTATAATTAAATAAAACATTGCACAAAGTTCGTTTCTAGTCAATTATTCTATACTCAATTGGAGATTGGATTAGGCTGAGTGATAAATTGTGGTCAAATATCTCTATAATATGGCATGCAGTGCTAAATTTATTTGATTTCATTGCTTCTGGGTTGGCATGGAAGGTAGGGACAAGCTCTTCTTGCCAAGCTCAAAGACAATGGCGTCTCTTGTCTTTCCCACATAATTAACCCAAATTATACCACTATGTGGCGACAAGGGTGACTTATGGCAAATGATTTGTAGATCAATAAGGAATTCAAGGAAATTTGGGTGGTTTACTTGGAAGCGTTGGTAAATGGTCATATCATAATCTCTAAAGAGAAGGATGAGTTGGTTTAGGCTCATTTTCTACATGGTACTTATACTCTAAAGGTGGTTTATCTTCATTTAAATGTGGAAGCTATGAATGGAGTAGAGATGTGGTGGTGGAAAGGGGTATGTAGGATTAAGAGTCCGCAAAGTCACGTCTCTTTATGTGGCATATCTTGGAAAAAAGGGTCCCTACATGGGAAAAATTGTAGAAGAGGAACAATATTGGGACTCGGTGGTGCCCTTTATGCAAATCAAATAGTGATTCTATTGAGCATCTCTTTGTTGATTTCCCTTTCGTTGTCATATATGGTATATATGGCATTCGTTATGCGGTAAATTATGTGTTTGGAAATGACCTTCATTGGAGAAGTGATGGCTATCTTGGGCACAAAACAAGAATACCAAACCCTTTAAGGTTTTCCCACTTCCCATTTGTTTGGGTGTTTGGTTGGCCCGATACAAAGAAAATTTTCAAAACTTGTCTTCTAGTCTAAACAAGGTGGTTGCTAAAGTAGGGGATATTTTGGGTCACTTTCTGCAGCTTATGGTTTCCATCTGTGTAAGAAATGCTTCTCTGTAGAGGATGATATTTCTCGTCCATGGGGTTTCTTCAATGGGGATGAATAGGTGGAGGATGACGAATGTGGTGGCGGTTTTATCTTACATTGTTTTTATCAACATCCCTTCAAAGTTAGTATTAGGTTAGGGAGTGGCATAAATAACTTGGACACATTATTATCTGGTCATTATCTAGTGGATTTTTCTTGAGAAATTGGTTTTGAAAGACTTCAAGTGTTTGGTGAATCTTTTCTAGTCATAAACTACATTAATGAGATTCAACAATGTCACACTATTCACCTAGTTCATATTTTGGAGGGTTTACAAAGAATAAAGCTTGCTTATTCATATTTTTCATACACTCATATTTAGGGAGATAGAAACAATGAAGTAGATTGGTATTCTAAGGAAGGCATGTAGTTAGATTAGGGCTCTTGGAACATTGCAGAAGTCATAAATGATAGCTCATTACAACTATTAACACAGACCTTTTATGGATGCTCAAAACTCTGCAGCACTACAACGTTTTTTTTTGTCTTTTTGCAATTAATCTTTCATCATATACATTATTGTGTAGTTTATCATGGATATATTGTTTGGAGCTTTTTTTAGTTCACTTCTTACATTGTTTTTTCTTTTCTTTCTTTTTTTTGTTGTTAATAATGCTTATATTTTTTGGCTCTAATTTTTTTAGAAACCTAATCGGATTTTATTAAAATTTTGTTTATCATCATAAATATAATCACGATTTTTTTTCAAAAGAAATAAATATAATTACTTATAAAAAATTAAATAATACGGTTTCATATCATTCTAATTAAAATTTTAAATTAATGTTATTAAAAAGTTCACGGTTATTTTCGTTTTTATAATTTAATTTTATTCATGCAACAATGGCACGCAGCATGTTAAAGATTTAGAATCTTCCTCCGTTCTTTCAGCAAAATTCGATGCACGAAAATAGATTTATAACACTAACATTACACATATGTTAACGGAAATATTTTGCAATGTTGGGTGAACAAAAAGTTGAGAATTGTTATGTGAGATAAACGAAGTATATAAATGATTATTATTTTTTTACTCTTAGAAGAATATATATATATATGAATGATTAATATTAAAAGTTAAAAAAAAAAAAAAAAATATATTTATATTTAAAAATAATCATAAAATTTAAGATATTATAGTTTTATAAAATTTAAAAGAATTATATTTTATTTTTATTTATTTTTGTTATTATTATTTATAAAATAATTAAGGTATAGATTAAGCATGTATTTTTAAATTGTAATAAGATTTTTAACTATGAAGATCTATTTTTATTTTATCATGGAGATTCTTAATCTATAAATATGATTTGTTATATATAATGGTTTATCAATACCACATGCTTAAAAACCTATGCTCTACTTCATATGACGCTTCTATATGACATTTATTTTAATTAATCAATTTAATTAAGAGAGAAAAAGAACATAACTACTTTGAAGATATATCTCAACCTTTGATTTATGTCTAGTACTAAGAATATTTTATGGAGGTTTAATTACGCCCATAGGCATGTCTATTTTTTAATGCGGCTTCTAAAATTTTAATTTAATTATCAACAATTATTAGGTGGATGTTACAAAATATTCATGATAGTATACACAAATCAAAGGTTGATATTTATTTTCGAAGTTACATCTATTGATGCACATCACATCTCCAAGTAAAACACCTTTGACTAAGACCTAGGGATTTTTCATTTACTAAGGAAGTTGGTTCTCTAATTATCAATTATTTCTAATTTTCTATCGTTTTAGGAAGATTAGAATATTGGTGTAATTCGTATGGAGTGGGATCTTCTTCCAAGATGAAGTCTCGGAAGGTTGTGTGAGTTAGAGAGATTTTGGGATAAGATAGATTTCTTGAGAGGATTTTGTGGATCTAGAGGATTCTTAGGAATTTATTAGTTGAGTGAATGAAAGATCTAAACTATTTATAGTTCAGGATCCCTTTGTATATTTTGCAAGACAGAAGGCATTTGAGAAGAGAAATCATGAGGAGAGAGAGTCAAGAGGATTGGAGGCCAAATAAGGCCATAAGGCCAATAGGTGTGAATTCAATGTAAATTTGGCAGGAAAAGGTCTATTGTAAATAGTGTTTGTATATTCATTAATAGAGGAGTTATTTGTTTGATCATTTGGATATATATATCAAACCTTTGCTTATAGCCTGTAATTTCTCCCCATTTCTGTGAACTTGTCTTTATATTCTTAATAAGACAATTGTGGTGCATGCATGCTACAATGAAGCTCAGGAGGGAGAGTGCTTTAGAGAAATAATGTGGGAGTTGATACAGGGATAAAAGCCTTTTGTAATTTTCAATGATCAACTATTAGTCATTGATCAACAAGTTGGATGAACAATCAAATTTAATCATAGTTATCAGAGAAAAGGCACAATGGAAGTGTGGAGACTACAGAGGGCCAAAAGGAAGCCTTAGAGAGGAGTGCGTGGAAGCTTGAAGTTATTCTTGTGTAGGAGAAACATAGTAGTGTCCAAGAATATAACAAAAGGAAGAGTTAAAGGCTTAGTTTTTTTCATGTTAATGGGATTACATTAATTGATAGAAGTCGTGGAAACAAAACTCAATCTTTTGTTAGAAAAATGTCATCAATAGACAACATTGGGGTGATGTGTCACTGGAGGTCTTCCCCATAAGAACAAAGGGGAACCATACATAGGAGTGTTGGGATGTTTAGCTGTTGAGTGAACCTCCTAGTGAGCTAACATAGAAAGCATTAGGATGATCTAGAACTAGTATAATTGGATGTGCGACCAACAAAGGGCACCATGAAGGAGGATTGACTCCTCCTGGAAGGTTAACACAACAGATAAGGTCAAAGGTCGGGGATGTTATTTAATGGAGGTCTAGATCTGTTAGCCCCGCTCTCTTAAAAACAATTATAAATCCAAATTACATTATTAATTAAATTAAATCATGAGAATTAGTTCCTCAAACTAGGGAGTTTAGTTAAGAGGAGAGATTCTCTCCAACTAGTTCTCCTAAGTTAGTATGTAGATGAGAAATTGTCTCAACCAAGTGAGTCTAAGATAGACGCACTATCTTAAGACAACTTGCTCATGTGTTTAAATGTATTATTAAATTATTTGAATAAGAGAGAATTACATGATCATGAGAGGCCACATGATGGCTCTCTGCCTTTTCTACCAGTTTGATTTTTGTGTGTTGTTGGTTTGATTATTGTGTGTTAATTTGCTGTGAGTGTTTAATATGGGTTTTTTTATATTTTTGCATGTGGTATCAGAGCCATATGGGCTTGAGAGTTGGCCTCTCCCAAGGCGAGAAAAAAAAGGGAATATATGTATTTTTTTTGAGTTGTTATCCATAAAATAAACCAGTTGAAGTTATACGCTCCTTTGCGTCTAGCAGGTTTCCACTGTCCATGGTTTGCTACGTCTCTTGTCAAAGTGCGGCATACAGAACTGACACTGAGTTGCAGAGGAAATTACTCTCTAGTCATATTCTGAGTTGAAAATGAAAATGGAGCATATGCATAGTTGACCACAGTGCATATTGAAGAAGCTAATGAGATGTGGTTGCATTTCGTGTTGGCGATGTCGATCTTCTTTACAAGTCATATGATAGAAATGTGACCAACTCTGCCTTGAAACAATGTGAGGAGGCTGCGTATTGGAAAGTTGTAGAAGTGGAGCAAGTGTGGTGTGAAGGCAAAGAAAAGTGTTGATGCGTGAGCGTTGAAGGTAAATTTATTAGAGAATTGAAGTTATATAAATGATTTTTTCCGACCAATCCTCTTGTTTCCAGCCATTCGTTTGTTGGATTGAATTCAATGGCTCAAATGGAATCAGATTTGCTTCCACTGCATTGACAATCAATCACGATATGGAATTTGAAATCCCATTCTGATTTCTTGATATCTCCATTAAAACAATACTCTTTATCTGTTTTAGGGATTTCTACATCTGCAGTAGATTCTGATTTGTCTACCGAAATATCTCCTATGTCTGCCATCCAAGCTGCGCAATTGCTGAATATTGATTTGAATTGCAGTGGAGTGTTGTGACTATTGCTTTATTAACATATATTGGGACCTTGCATATTTTAGCCAAATTGATGGCATTCGGTGGGCGTGCATCCACACTAAGCATCGCCTTCTCTTCTGGCTTGTCAATGTATATGCGAGCATAATATGTGTTCACCACTCTTTCTGTGATTCGTATCATTCGCACTTCATATCCAAGAGTTCCCACTAAATCTCTCATCAACTGAAATGGATTTGGACGCCCCCCTTTCTCATCTTCGTGTATTGCATCTATAAGCTTTCCAATAGAAAATTCACCAACAATAATCGGCGGCACGAGGTTTCCATCACAAGCAATTCTGAGGAAATTGTTGGATTTCGAAACCGCTAGAGAAGACCATGTTCAATAAAGTTGATTTGATCGAACTCATATTATTTTGCTTCATTTATGGGTGTTGTTAACTGGTCAAATGAATGCCATAAGTTTGATGATCCTGATAACCCTTGCTTTCTGAGTTGCTGATGTTTCACTAGCTCAGTGTCAACCACAAGGGCCTCCACATAATCACCATCATTCTCATCCCAATGATTTGAGCGACCACGGGTAGAATTATCAGAGGAAGAGGAGGAGCTATTATAAAGCACCACCAGCCTTTGTTGTGATTGAGATTGACCCTTCTTTTTGCTACCCTCAAATTAATTCCACATATTTTCATAATTTTCACAGATAGGAGATGTACTGCGTTAATAACATGACAAAGGAGCATTGTTGATGCCATTATTGCAGAAGATCGAAGGCTCATAAAATATTGTAGAGTTGTGAAGCGTATACGTGGAGGAAGTGACATATTTAAAAAAAGGACCAATTATACTTGCCAGCATTCACCAAATTGAAAAATCCCATTAAAATTAGAATGTTTCCCAGCATCATCGCCATTTTTATCATGCATGTTTGTGATGATCTACGCTCTATTTGATTCCTTTGTTCCATCCCATAAAGTTGCAGGGTGAAACACTGCATAAGAGTATGCGAGTTTGATTCATATATGATTTGAGTTAGCCTTGGGAGAGCTATTGGTAATCTACAATTTGCGGGAGTTTCTGTTGGACCCATTACATCCCCTCTTGTTTTGTCTCCCGGAATGCTAGGCTTTGCTTCTCCAGAGGCCTCTTGTCTTTCTCAACTGACTGTGAAGAGATCTAACAATACCAATGTCAAAAGAGCAATAGCTTTTAACAGATCCGAAAAAGATTCATCCACTCCTCCTGCTTGTGAGCAGCGTGGAACCGTTCAACACCTCTGAAAAGAAAGTCAGAGGAAGCCAATTTAGATGATGACCTTATTCAAAGTTTTTAATCTCCACATTCCCTTGTAATCATTGAGTAGAATCCATTTTTTTTTTTTTATGGGCTTTGGACTGCTATTGCAGGAAAATCACTAATTTTCATTTTTGAGGGCTTTAAAGAAATGTTTTCATTCAGGCAAAGCGTTGCTTCATAGATATTGTTGCTTTTCACAGAATTTTGATTGATATTGCAGGAAGTCAGCTAGCGTAAGCCAACAACAAGCCAGCATGATAACACATTCCAGTTTGAGCTAGCGTGGCCCAATGGAAACTTCGTGAGGTTTTTCAAAGTTTTTTTATTATTTAAAAAAAGGGGTTGTAGTTAAAGTTGAAAGGGTCATAATTTTCCAAAGTTAAAAGTCATTAAAAGGTTGGTAAAATAATTTTTTTGGAGTGATAAGGTTATAAAGTGTGATTTTTTTAGAGATATAAATGTGGAGAAATGAGGTAAATTTTTATTAAATCATTAACTTTTAGGAGAGACAAGGAGTGGAATATGGTTGAGTGATATTTCAACATGTGATAAATTATTTTTTATTTTTGGGAGTAATAAATGTGAAGTGGGGATTTTTACATTCGAAATCACATATGTGTGATAATGAAGCTTTTGTAATGAAGGGATAAGGTAAATTTATTTTTGTATTTGGAGAGATAGTGAATATTTTTATTTCTAGAAGGTTGAGTCAGTTTTTTGAAGGCAATTTGACACCAAGGAGTTCTCAGTCTGTGCTTGAGATGCCTCAGTCAAGACATTGTCATGATGATGTATCTTGAAAGTTAATAAAAACATATCTTTTTGTGGTGATCGTGTCCTAGATCCACCTGAAATTGAACAAGGGGATCATAGGTACACTCTATGTCGTGAATGTGTTTGCATGGTTTGTGTCGCGTTCATTAAATTCTTTCTTTTTCATCTGTTTACACAAACTAAATGGGCATAAGAAACACCTAAGTATAAGAATGCTCGATGAAGCTCCTGAAATAAACACTCTCATAATCACTTAAGTTCATAAGCACTAAGCATCACATCATCGACTTGATAAAAGAAATCTTCTGCAACAACATTTCACAATAGCTAATTCATGCCATCAAGTTAAGGACGCTACACACTCAAGCATTTCAAAGTACAATCGCAATCAACATCATCAACACTTTTTGTATCACTTGCTGATAAACATTTTTTAGCTGAATTGTACAGGTGCATTCTCGGTTGTAACCGACGCCCTAATTTAAATTGTTAAGGTGAATACCTTAAGTCAAATCAGTTGTTACTTGAACATTGAATTTATCATTTGTCATTTGGGTGCATTTTTGACAGTGTTCAACACCCATCATTTTTTAGCACATTCAGTGCATCACTAAGTGCAATAATTAAACAAGAGTTCAAGATAACAAGTAGTTAAAGAAAGTATAACAATCATCAGCAAACGAGCGTGTCATTAAAAACAATCAAGCAAACAAGTATTTCAAGTAAAAGAAACACAACAAGTGAGCATATCATTCAAACAACCAATCAAGCGAGCGTGTCCAAATCAAGTGCAAAGTTTCTTACAACATTCACAAGTGTCCATGAAGCATTCAAGCAAAGCAATCGTCATCAAGCGAGCACGAAATCAATAGTTCAAGCAAAGTGTTTAAAAGTATCAGCCGTTCAAGCAAGTGTTTAAAAGTATCAGTACAAGAAATCTTGTCATTTCAGTGATCAACTCAAGTGCGCAATTTTCAAGCATGACATCTCCACCAAGCAAGCCTGACTTCCAAGTAAGCAAGACAACATGGCGACACACATTCAGTTATCCCAAACTATTAACAATTTAATTTTATCATCAACCGGTGACATGGTGCAGATCAGCAAAACCACTTTTGTTGGCATTCAAGTGCATCTTCAACATGCACATGAAACGATTGAGTTCCTTCAACTAGAATCGCAACTGCAAAGAGATGAGCTACAACAAAAGACTACTTCTTCCAAGTCATTCAACCATATAGATGAAGATAAAGATGTTGATTCCAAATCATTCATCCAACCAGCTTCAAGTGTTGAAGTTTTTCCAGTGCAACTTTCTTCCAAACCCATCATCAATCCATGGGAAGAAATTCAAAGTAAAAAAAAACGACAAGGATTAGGATATGATAAAGATGAAAACAACTTGCATATCCATGATTATTCTAAGCCAATCAAGTACATCAGTGCAGGGTTTCTTGATCAAATAACATCAACAAGCATTGAGAAAGTTGCAGATAAACAGACATGCATGCAAACTCAAGTTGCAGATAAATCAAAATGTTCTCATTGTCAAAGAACCGGCCATCTGGAAGATCAGTATTTTGATCTTCATGTTTGTCACCATTGTGGCAATCATAATCATTCATCAGAGAAATGTTGCAAACAACACTGTTAGGTCCCTATAATACTAGTGATTACCCCATTACTATTGTAGTTGTATTCCTTATTAATATTGTTGAGCCCCTATTGTCCCCATATTTTTATTACTGTGCCCCATAGAATCCCTCTATTGTTATTTTTGTGGCTTTATATTATTATTGTTAGGTCGGTTGGGTTATATTATGACTCCATAGACTCCTATATATAGAAAGGAGGTTTTGTCATTTGAAACATCCAAGAATTGTTCATTTTTGTAATGTAAAGGAGGTTTCCCCCTCAAAGAGGCTGAATTCTAAGGCGTTGATCTCTCTTTTCTATCCTTTTGTGAGCTAGTTTCATAACATTTGGTATTAGAGCTTTGGATTCTAGGGTTTCGCTACTCCAAATAGGTCATCGTCGAATTTTCACTATAACTTTTTTTCTGCGAAGTTTCAGAAGCAAAAAAAAAACCATTTGAGACAAAATCGCACTGAACCTCGGGCGCGAATTTCAAATCTTTTCGCACTATATTTGTGGAGATATGATCTGAGGAAGTTGGTCTTTTTGCAAACTCCTGAATTACATACCAAACAGGTGACCTGGGGAAAATCATCATAAATTTCTCTCTGAGCATAGGATTCAAATGTTGTAAGAAGGTATAGAAAGAGGACGGCCTGTAGTTTCTTGTATATATTTTTTAGTGCCATAGGTTGAAACAGTGACAGGTGGCACTTCATATAATTTTTCTCTTCTAGAAAGGTCTATAATCAGGTCATCTTGGGAGATTGTGCATAACTCTTTCTTGGAAAATCCAATTTGGATCAGACTGGTGGGATTGGAAAGAAGACGCAGAGGGCTACTACAAGTTACAATTTCAGAACTGGATGATCCAAAATTACAGAGATGCATCAGATTCAATATCAAGGTCCTACAAAGTGAAAAAAGGTGTGTAGTTTTCTTTTTAATTCTTGATTAATCTTGGTTTGAAAAATTAGTTTGAAGGAATTCAAAGGGCATAGTAAAGCATTATTATCGGTAATTGATGCCCTGAGGAAAGAAAATGAAAACACCTAGTAAGAAAACTGAAAGCTCTAGCATGACTCATGAAGAAGAGGAAGAAATGCAACATGATATATCAAAATTACGAGACCAAGTGCAACAAGTGTCACTTGCACAAAAATAACAGAATCTAAGATGGATGGTTTAAAGCTAGATGTAGAAGCTAAGATGGATGGTTTAAAGAAAGGTGTAGAAGCTAAGATGGATTGTTTAAAGAAAGGTGTAGAAGCTAAGATGGATGGCATGGAAGCTAAGATGAATGGCATGGTTGTTAAAATGGATGGCATGGATGATAAGATGGAAGAATTTAAGATAAATATGAATAAATTGCTACAAGAAATGCTCATTAATGGTGAAGGGGTAGTAAAGGAAAGTCATGATGAGAACAAAAAAAAAAAAATCATGATTCCATAGACTCTAATGTTGGATCGAAGACCCACCATATTCCAAAAATCGATATGAGGAATTTTGATGGCAAGGATCCTGCAACATGGATATTATAGATGGAGCAATTTTTCAATCTCAATAATGTGCAAAACACACAAAAGGTACGTATTGCAACTTTATATCTGGAACCAAATCAGTTTGCATGGTATCAATGGCTTTGCTCTCGTAAACAAATTATCACTTGGGAATTTTTTTACGAAAGAATTGACAGCACATTATGAGGATACAAAAAGCAACACTTTTTTTAGCCAATTGATAAGTCTTAAACAAAAGGGTTCAATAATGGAGCATATTGAGGAGTTCCAAAAATTGAGCATAAGGGTAAAAAAGTATTCTAGAGGAGCATAGGATTGTTGTGTTCATAGGGACTTTAAAGGATAATATCCAACATGATGTTCGCCTTTGGGAACCTGATTCTTTAGAGAAGACATTCAAGTTAGCAAGAAAAATGGAAAGCAAAATTATGGTAACCAAGAAGCATACCAGTCACAACTATAAATATGGAAGTGTTGTTACCCCTAACTTTCCACAACATATAAGGTTGACACTATTAGGATATTCCGACACATAGGAATAGTTAAGTCATAAATAATAGCTCACTACAACTATTAACACAGACCTTTTATGGATGCTCAAAACTCTGTAGCACTACAACATTTTTTTTTGGTTTTTTACAATTAATCTTTCATCTTATACATTATTGTGTAGTTTATCATGGATATATTGTTTGGAGCTTTTTTTAGTTTCTTATATTGTTTTTTTCTTTTCTTTCTTTTTTTTATTATTAATAATGCTTATATTTTTTTGGCTCTAGTTTGTTTAGAAACCTAACTG
>APFE030848169.1:42282-59133 GCA_000404065.3 Pinus taeda | reverse complement strand
AAACAAATATGAGATAAAACAAGGCAAATAAGATATACTTGTAAAATAGTGTCTTGTTGAGTGCTTGTTGGATGAAAATCACCAAGGAAAGGTATACTATAGCTATATTTTATTGCAAATCTATACACATGAATTAAATATACATGTGTAGAATGTGGCAATATAAACTCAAAAGAATAGATATCAATTCCTTCGCTATGATAAAATTCAAGCTCTTTTTCTACAAAGACTACTAGCTATATATGATAAGAAAATTGCATCAAACTAGTAATAAAAATCAAAATGAAGTCCCCAGGGGACCACTCGATTGATGAAGTACGTGGTTCAAGGTTCAAATCCTCTTGACTAATTGTGTGGGCCATGGGTTGGCACTGTTGGAAAATGAGAAAGGTAGAAAGATTTTCTTATCTTGATAATTACTTGTGACATTTATTTATCTTCTTTTAGTTCTTCTTTAATTTCTTTATGTCTTCTTTTATCTTTTTACCATCAAGAAACTATCAAAACATAAACATGAAGATCAAGGACACAGGATGTAGGCTTTGAGTAGGGCAAAACCCAAAAATTCTCTTCTCTTCCTTTAGAACCCAATCAAATGAGACAACCAAGACCCTTGACCAAGACAAAGACATCAAAGGTCTCCTCCAATCCACAAAGTTAGCCTCCCAAGATAGTCCTTACAGTCAACTTCTTCAATACTGCATCAACCAAAAATTTCAGCCCTACTGCATCAGAATTTCGGCCTTACTACAGTCCTGCAACTTCGGCCACTTTGTGCAACCTAGAAGCTCGTTCATGTGACAGAAAAGAAGAGAATTTTCAGCTTCTTCTTGCTTGACAAGTCTCTCCTTCTCCTTCATTATGATTATCTTTCTTCTAGGTACTTCACACTTATTTTCTTCCTCTTACAACTGCAGATCGAACTTGATGATTGAGTGGGCAAATGAGGTTGAGTTCCTTCTTATATATACTGGTTGGATCATCCATTTTTAGGTTGAATTTTCTTCTCTTGGGGCTGACTTGGTGGAAGAGGCACAAATTACATTCTTTTGACTCAATTACAAATTTATTTCTTGATATACAAAGCCCAAGAAGGGTCTATTACATGATGTCAAGGACTAAAACTCATGATACAAACCTTAGAAGCACACAATGGGTGCTTTGACCTAGAAACAAAATAAACAAAACATGAAATGCATGCTTGTAAATAATTTTTCTTTTACAAATAATTTTATTTTTCTGTCTTTTGACAAATACATTACATCACGACTCAAATACAATTATGAAGATAGATACTAATTACATTTTTTAACACTCCCTCTTAACTAGGGAGGTATTCATAATTGTTCAATCGGCACAAGGTTGACCTCAATTTGAAATGTTCCAAGAATAGTACAACAACATATGCAATGTTTGGGATACCCTAACTGCCAAGGTATCAAACACATCAAAGATCCAAGTGTCAATGGCACTACTTCAAGGATCCATCAACTTAAGTATCCAAGTGTCATTTCCAAGACCTTAATACAAGGATCTAAGACACTATCAGGAACTAAGGTGTCACCAAGGCAACATGCCATTATAGGTACTATTATCCACCACTTTGTAGATGATATCCATAGGAAAAATTTTTCTCCTAGATGGTCCTCAACTGACAACTAGCAACCCCTTGCAGCCACTAGATAGCTCAGTGTTCCATTATCTTCACTACCTAAGCTAGACATGTGGTCCCTCACCCATCTATTATGATCATATGTTTGAAGGTGGGCCTCCCAACCACGAACGTATGGCTTTTCATTGTGAAGTTGGGTATTTTTGTTTACTTATCATGGACACTTTTGGGCATGGATTGGTGGGGGGATTTGGAAACAAGAGAGGGTTTGGTTTTGTACTATTGTCTTCTCTGTCTGATTTCATGGTAAGCCTTGTATCCTAGTCCCATGGGATCTCTTTTATTGGCCATTAGCTTTAGGGGTGGCACTAAATGGGAAACCCTGATTTTGGTTGTGTGGTCCCGCTTCTGGACACCATATGCATGACTCCCCTCCGCTCATTATAACCCCATTCAACATATTTCCCATCTGGGTCCACATTTGTCCATTGGGTCCACAAGGAGTTAGCCTCCCCTACCCTTTGTCCACAATTTGGGTCGAGCTTTGAACAATGCTCCAGAGGTTGATGCAACTAAAAGAAAAAGAAAAAGCATAATTTGGCTACTCTCAACAGGAAATGTACCATAAAATGCAAAATATGGTTGGTACATACACCTTTAGCATGTGGGAAAAAGCCAAAACATGAGCTCTATCGCTATCACGACCATCACCCGGTTCCAACAAAACCTCACATCGACTCCTTTCATCATTAAGGAACCCATGATTGTCCCAACCCCTAGTGAGCGATGAACTACCCCACCTTAAGGGGGGTATTCACTGCTATATCTTACACATCATGATCTCATCCCCTCGAGCCCCAAGTAGTTACAAAAGAAGAATCAATAAAAGGAAAAAATAATATGAAGGGTGGAAAAAAAAAATTCGGGGTAACTCCCTCCCACGATGTACCACGATCACTCCATATTGCATTCATAGAACTAAGCGTGGGTTTCCCTTATTATGGCTACCCTTGTACCGTGGCATGTGGATTGGAGCCTTCCCCTGATTTCCCATTCTATTTCATCATTATATCACATGCAACCTGCCATTTGATGGATGTACCATGGACATGTGACCCCCTTGGAGATTGAAACCACCTAATAAATAAGGTCCTTGATTAACCCTCTTCTTGAACTTGGAGACATTTGTATGTTCTAAAGCCCACTATGGAAGGGTGTCACCATGAAGAGTCCATTTGGTTCCATGATTTGTAGGCTTATTTACTCAATTGTATTAATGATCTGTTGTACTAGAAGGTGAGGAGATGCATCAAATCTTATACAATATTACAGGTGGGTCTCCATTTGGGGTTTGGTCTCCCTATATAGGGTCCAAGCCCTTCAGAGGGTCATATTGGCACTTGTAGGGTGAGAATTGAGAGCCGTGGGCCTCCACCATACTAGAGAGCATATTGCCACTTCATGGATCCACCAACATTGTACATTGATTGCTCGTGTTCCACTTTTTTGGATGAGGATGATGCACTTGGACCACCATGCCTAACTGGCTTCACACTTGCACCATTTGGCAGATGTTCCAGGGCCAAGAAGAGGATGTGTCTCACCATGGGAGACAAAGGGACGGCTTATATCATCATTCTAGCCCTTACAAGTGGTATACAGGCATTATCGATCCACTTGGAGACCCATGAGGATGTCATTGTGCCCCCCCACACCACTTGGGGACACCACATTTGATTTGCTTGGATATCAAGGGGCAAACCCCTTGGTCACTATGTTTGGGGCCTGTTCTCCATCTTGGCACATTTTAGATTCCATTAGGCCTCTTCAAGGGCCTAATGAATCATTGTATTCACTATTTCGCCCTCTTGGGAGGCTTGTTTTGGTATTATGGAGCTATCTTGGTGGGTTTCTCACCAAGCCATGTCATTGTTGTACTTTTTTTTTGTTATTTTAGGCTCAAATAGGCTATTCAAACTCCCTTCTAGATTGTATAAATACGTGAGGGGCTCATTCATTCCTCTTATCATTGCTTGGATTCAAATAGTATCTCTTGTGATTTTCGCACTTGCTCTCTTGGACAAAATTTTTGGAGATTCTTGATGCGCTCTAATGTTTGGATTTTCTATATTGTCTTTGGAGTTTCTTTCTATGCGAAGTTGATGAATGGATATACTCTCTCTTTCTCTTGTAAGTGAAATTTAATGCTATTCCTGTTATCTAACTTGTCTAATGCATGGTATTTCTATCATTATTCTTGTATGGGCTATAAATGATGCGAAATTCTTCTTGAAACCTTTAATAAGTGATTTAATGCATGTGTTTCTCATAGAGGGAGTGGGTGAATGTTCCTAGAGGCACCTAATAAGTCAAAAGCCTTGAAACTTCATCTCCTTTGCAAATTTGAAGTATAAATCCCTAATAACCGTGTTGTTGCACCTGGAAAAGCTAGCGAAGGTCAATTAGGGCTCCTTGGCATATGAAAATTCTTGATCTAGGTGTATCTTGACTCCATTAAATCCAAGAAGCAAGGCACTAATCCTTGCATCCCTTTGGTGGTCAAAATAACCCTTCTTTTCTTCACCTCTTCCAACATTAGGCCTAACCCTAGAAGGTCTATTAGGGCATCAAGCCAAATATTTTGCAGCCATCAAAAACCCTTGTAGATAGGTCTAGAACTGCGTTGGGATCTCCTCAAAGGGTCCTTCAAATTTGAGCTCCATCCAACAGTGGAATCTCGAGATATCGCAAGCTCTAGCTCAAAGATCATTCCTCTCCCTAGGTTGCTTTGGGTTAGTATCCTCACTTGGATTGTTGCATTTGAATTCCCAAAGAAAATTAGTCCTTTGATCATATTCCCCTCCCTAACTAGGTTAAGCCCTTTATTGTTGATCAACTTCATACCCTTGACCTAGTTTGGTCCACTTGGTTTCGTGGTGGTCCCACAATTTTGTCACTTAAATTCCATAAGGATTGCACAGAAACCATTTCTCTTTTGGTATCCTTAACTCTATGATACCTCTTGTTAAGAGATATTCGCCAAACCTAGGCCTAGGTTTCCCCTCAGCCCTTCTTAGAGAGCCAATCACCTTGCTTCCAAAGCAAGCAAACCAAATATCTAAGCCTCGCTTGTGAATAGGATTTAGGAATCACTCCTCATCCCATCATTGATCTATCCATCCTTTAGATTCCTCTCATACATGGTATCCTCCCATTAGTGAAAGTTTGTAAAGAGCAGAGAGCTTTAGTTGAGGTGACAGTGGGCTATTGCTCCTTTGTTGCCCCTTTACCTAGTAGTTGCTATATAGGACCCCCTCCTTGGACCCCTTCTAGTTTGAGCGGTAACAGGTACCATCAAGATACAACCCTGGTATCAATACAAATACCATCCATGCCTTCATGCCTTGACACCCACACTATGGGATCTAGGTATCTCAACAAGGGAAACATAAACGAAGCTCCACATGACCAAGATACCCTCCCACACTGGGATCTAAACATCATCAAGGCCAAACTATAACTAATATCTCAACACCAACCAAGACAAGATGTCCTCCTGAGTACCTCTTATAGGTAGTTTATGGTACTCACCTCTCCCTCTTAACCAAATCAGAGATATCCATTAATCCAAACATGCTTCAAACTTCTTAGGGAGAGATCAACACATCAACTACTTGTTCATTCACCTGAACATATTGTAGCTTCACGACCCTAATTACTTCCAATATACTGATTCTTATTATCGATATGCTAGCACAATCTTTGAGGTCCTCAAGTATTTTGATGTTGCTTAGGTCATCTCCATATCCAAACAAATCTTGATAGAAGCATCCTTCTTCAATTTCTTTACAACACTAAACTCAGCTTCAGCACTTTCAAAACAATCAAATCTTATTCACATCACATCATCAATAGTGCCTTAGTTATTCTCCAATTCTTTTCCCTATCAATATTTTCCAAGATCATGTTCTTTCTCTTGATTATGCTGAGTTTACACTTTTGTTCATCAAGCTCCCTCTTAACTTAAGGAGATCAACAACTTTATTCTTCCATCTACACAGGCTTTTTCTTTTGCATCATCATATCATCGGAGAACTTTGACCTTCCAAAACCTCATTCCTTCATGTGACAATAAGGTCATCATTCAATTATTAACATAAACTTCAAAGTCATTAGGGTTCTTGCAAGTTTCTCTTTCCATCATGCTCATCATCATCATAAGGTCATCATTAAGTATGAGGTAGGCATACCTCTTTTTAACTATGTGCCTGCAAATCTCAACAAGTACAACCTGGCAAACAAATACATATGTATAGGAGCATGAAATTAACTTTATCAATATAGGGTTAGCATGTTATCACAAAGAGAGCATCTAGGTTTATGAAAACTTAGATAATCAAATAATAGACCTAGATAGCAATCAACTAGGGTTACACTTTCATGCCCTAGATTCTTACAATAATCTTTGTTAGGGTTTGGTCACAAACCCTAGATACCATCATCAAAACTTTGATATTAAACATTAAATATACAACTAGACCAAGTTAGGGTTTCAACCAGTGTTCCATGGGGACGCGTCCCCCAGGGTGGGGTGCACGCACCCCTCGCACCCCACGCACCCGGGACGGGGAGACTCTTGGGGGTGCGTTTCCCCACGTCCCCCTTTTGGGGAGACTCGGGGAGACGCAAGGGGGTGCGTTTCCCCAGTGTGGGAGACTCGACTCCCAGAAAGGGGTACTTCTGGTCGTCCCCCCCAAAAATGGGGTTCTTCTGGGCATCCCCCCCAAAATGGGGTTCTTTTGGGCGTCCCCCCTTCATTTTTGTCTAATTGCCCTTTATAACCAAAAATAAAAATAAAAAATAAAAATGAAAATTAATTGTGACACTAGATATTGATGACTAACTCCACTCTTAACCATTTTTGAGTTTGAAACTTTGAGTTATATAAATTGAAAATTTTAATTTAGTCTTCAATTTAGAATCTGGAAGACTAGAATGATGAATGATGAATTCAGAATTTTCAATTTAATTTTTAAATCAATGATTCAATGTAAATTATAGAATGATGATTGATGAATGATGAATGATATGGATCAATGTACATTGTATTTGAATATTTCATATTGAATTTTATTATTGAATCTTATGGTATTGAATCTTAATGAATTAGCATTTAGAACATTATAATGAGTATGTCATATGAATGATGTATGTATCAATTCATGAATGATGAGGACGGACCAAAATTCAATTACAATATGTTATTATTTGATTCAATTATGAATTTAAATTTTATGTATGGATCAAATTTGAAATTTCAATGTATTGGTATTACTATTACTAATTAGTCTATTTAATATGCTTTCATTATTGAACAATGAATATGAACATGAAAATTTCAAAATTATATACATATATATAATTAAAAACTATATTATATATACCTCGATGTCCCCCCGTCTCCCCTAAATTTCCCTAAAATTTGAGGGTACTCCCACACGTCCCCTTTGTGCGTCTCCCCGCACCCGTGTCTCCCCGTCCCGGAGACTTGGTGGAACATTGGTTTCAACCATACAGAAACATATACACCTAAGATTTCATTCCTAGGATCTTACATTAACTATTGTAAGGGTTTTGTCATAAACCCTAATTCATCAAACCCTAAGAAGCTAGGGTTTCATCATATGTTCTAGATATCATCGAAAAACCCTAAAAGGCTAGGGTTTATATCATAAGCCCTAGCAAACCCTAAAAATCAAAAGTCTAGGGTTTTCATCAAAATGAACAAATAGCAAAAGATAGTTTTTACAAGGACTGATTTAATATAAACACCCTAACAAAAAAAATTACGATTCTATACCAAAACCATAGATATGAGAGTAATATCATAAAGAAAATTTCAAAGACAAAATGATTGTACCTTATTGTATGATAAGGACTTGCTGAAAATCTTTTGATCTTAAACATACCTTGAGTTGCTCTCTTTACAAACCTTGAAGGGCTTTCTTTGCAACAATGTTTCTCAAGTATTTATTTTGGAGGCTCCCTCTAAATCTAACCACGATCCTTTCTTCTTTAGAATATACCTACAATCCTTCTTCCAAACAAAACACAAGGAAAGGATTATAATCAAGCATAAAAAATAAAGCCAAATATATATAGAGGGAATCAACAAAATAGCGAAGGAAATAAGGAATACTTATCTTTTGTGAAAAGGTGGAAGATCCCTCTTGATCTTGCATCAATCTAGGTTTTTTTTTTTTTTTTTGGGGGGGGGGGGGAGAGGCGTTTCAACTTATCAAAACAACTCAAGGATTTTTTTAACAAAACATATTAGATATATAAACCCTAGAAATGAAAAGAAAGAATGATCCTAGAGTTAAACATAAGAGAAACTTTACAAGGCCTAAAAACAATAGCCTATATTGTAAGAAAAGGATATACAAGGGATAATATCCCTAAAGACTTAATAGAATAAGTCTTTGACTTCAAAGTTCTCAGTTTTGGTGTTTTTTTGGTGGAATTTCATCAATTGCAACTGTAGCTTGGTCTCGTTCTCTCTTCTTTCTCATCCAATTTTCAGGACATTGGTTCTTATAGTGTCCCATCTTGTCTCCATATGAGTTAGAGTGCCCAAGGATCTAACTTGATTACCAAGTCTATATTCATCATACTCTTCATAAGATCATCATATCTTATTAAGTGCCTGCGACATTTACTGACAAGTACCACCCAACAAAACATACAAGTACAAAAGCATGAAGACAATTTCATTAATCTATGGAATCTTTAGAGGAAAAATTCCTAGGGTTTCCAAATCCAAACCCTAAGATTCATGATGTTACCTTTTGAAACATCAACACTAGGGTTTGAATCTCAAATCCAATTCTACCCTCACTAGGGATTGCTATTTCTCCCTAGACTACCTACAAACCCTAGAGGCCAAAGGCTAGGGTTTCTATGAGGGAACAAAATAGAATAGGGTTAGGTTTTTTTTAGTAGGGATCTCTAATTTAATATCCATCTAGGGTTTATAATCCTAGATATTCAAAAATATTCAACTATAAGACTACAAACCATAGACTTAAAAACATATAGCAAAACCCCAATGCATATTTATATATAGACCTTTCGACATAAACTTCACAAATGAATATGTTATGTTATACATACCTTGTAGTAGCCTTACTTACCCTTTCTTGAAAGTGACTACTTCCCAAGTTATACTTCCTTTAGTTCTTTCTTCAAGATATTTTTACTAGGATCTTTGATTTTATCTTAGCTATTTGGATTCCTTGAAATGATGACAAATGATGCGTAAAGAGTGTTTTCTTGACACCTACACTTTCTTCATCCTTCTAGCTCAGGTTTGCAGTCTTTCAAGACTTCCTTCCTTCATTCAATATTTCTAGAGTCCAAAACTTCTTCTTATTTCTCCTTAAATCCTTTCTTTAACCCTTCCTAAGTTATCTTCAAGCTGTCTTTTTCTTCTTCTACTTCACCTCATCTCTAATACCATGTTGGAAAATTAGAAAGGAAGAAAATTTTCTTATCTTCATAATTACTTGTGATATTTAGGTATCTTCTTTTAGTTCTTCGTCAATTTATTTATGCCTTCTTTTATCTTCGCAAAACCCCTTTCCCTGGGGGAAAATCCAAAAATTCTCCTCTTCCTTTAGAACCAAATCAAATGAGACAACCAAGACCCTTGACCAAGACAAAGACCTCCTCCAATCCACCAAGGAAACCTCCCAAGATAGTCCTATCAGCTTCTTTAATACTGCATCAACCATAAATTTCGGTGTTACTGCAATCGTGCAACTTTGGCCCCCTCTTGCAACCTAGAAGCTTGCTCATGTGACAGCAAAAAAAAAGAAGAGAATTTTTGGATTCTTCTTGCTTGACAAGTGCCTCCTTCTCCTTCTCTAAGATTATCCTTCTTCTTCTAGGTACTTTGCACTCTTTTCTTCCTCTTGAAACTGTTGATTAAACTTGATGATTGAGTGAGAAAATGAGGTCAAGCTCCTTCTTATATATAGTGGTTGGATCATACCTTTTTAGGTCGTCTTGGTGGAGGCACAAATTACATTTTTTGACTCAATTACAAATTTCTTTCTTGATATACAAAGCCCAAGAAGGGTCTATTACATGATGACAAGGACTAAGACACATGATACAAACCCTAAAAGCACACAATGGGCGGTTTGAATTAGAAACAAAATAAACAAAGCATGAAACCTATCCTCATAAATAATTTTTCTTTTACAAATAATTTTCTTTTTATTTATTTTGACAAATACATTACAACGTGAATCAAATACAATTATGAAGACTGATACTAGTTACATTTTCAACAGAGACGTGCATGGGTTCACCTAGAGGTATAGTGGGAGCAATCAGAATCGAACCCGTGTCACGTGAGTAGGAGCCTTGCCCAATTGTTGATTCCTCTAGATACAAATATAAAAAGAAAAAGTTTTAGGAACTTTTTAAATAATGAGATGGTTGAAGAGTGAGGCTTCATATTTGCATATTTACCTTACCAAATTATTGAGTCTCGATCACAACCCTTCCTCTATAAGTTTTCCCTTTTAAGGCTAGAGAATGAGGAGTTGTGGGTGAAACTGTCCCACGCTCTTAGCCTTGGATTATCCGCAAGAAAAACTAGCTCACTAGGAGGATGTATTCATTGGAGATGCTCCAATTAAAATAGCAATGGTAGCGCTAATATGTAATATCCCCAATTTTGATTTTTCATTGGAGGGGATTAACGAAGTTTATTGGGGAGGTGCTAAGTATAGCACAAATTGTAATTTGGGCATTGGAGACATTTTTGGCATATGGAACTTAGGAGAAATGGAAAATTGCGGCTCTAGTGGAATGTGGGGGCCACAAAAGAAGGAAATTCAACCCAATGGAGCAATTTGCACTTCCTAGAGGAGAGAGAAAGAGAAAGGGTGCGAACTAGTGGAGAGTGGGGGCCACCAAGGAGGAGAGGGCCAACAATTACAAATACAACATAGAGACTCTCATTTGGATATCTTTGGTCATTTTACAATTCAACAATAGTTCTCTTTATGAAAATTTCACAACTGAAATCCTCTTGCAGCGATTGGAATTTATTTTTCTAATTGTTAATTATTTTAATAATTTATCTTCTAGGACAAATATCAAATAAATCACACTGCAACCTTCACAAATAAAATACTGCAGAAATAATAGCGCTGGAAAATGAGGAAATACTACCACACACATACAATAAAAAAATTGACATCGTTATTTTTGGACAATTGTCCCCGGAAAAACCCAATGCGGGAAAACCGGTGTAGCAATGAAATTCTGAGTACAATCTATGGATGTCCGACTGGCAATCCAAAAAACAAGAAAATCTGGCAAAATTATTTAAGGGAATTACCCTTCTTCCAAAAGCAACCCCGATGCAACTTTCCTTCAGAAACTTGTCCTCCTGGAACCCTCAAGTTGGCCTCTACATAGTGCTTACGCTAACCCTATGACGTCTGGCCTGAAGTTGCCTCTGATGAAGTCACTCTGCTTGACTCTGCTGAGGAAATCGCCTCTCCAGCACTCTGGAACCTTTGCTCGGCCTTTGGAGCTGAAAAATATTTTTCCTCCAGCAAAATCGAATTGCTATTCTGAAGCAACTATGCAGTCCTCTACGCTGCCTCACTAGGAATAATTCGGCCTCCTTACTGCTACCTCTCTGGATCTGGAAAACTTCCTCTGGATCATTGTCTCTGCTTCGATCCTTGGCTCTCCGACAGCAAACTACTTCTCTCTGGAAATCGATCTGCCAAGGAAATTGAACTGTCAATGTATTCTTCATCACCAAATCGATCTCTTCTTATAATCCAATGTTGGAGCACCAACAGGCTAGATTAAAACTTAATCAATGGCCAGTATCATATCTGGATCAATCCATGTGAGTTTCTAGATGGTTCTCACCTTATCTCAATTAATACTGATTAATTGACCATATTCCCTAAGTTTAAAGCTAGGAAATATTTAAAAATCGGTTAATAATCTAATTGAGACACTTCTAGGCAGAATTTCCAGAAATGATTTCTAGGTTTCAGAGATTTCATCTAGCCTCTCCACCAAATTTCGTGGCTAGAACACATCTAATGCTACAAAAAATAATACTCCCTCTTAGCGAGGAATGTGTTCTAGTGTTGCACACCCTACCACAACACTCTGTCTCTGTATCATCTCCTGTCACACTGTTGATGTATGGTTGTTGCTGCCCACTGATGGAACCTTTTAACAAAGCTCGTCTCAACTCCTCCTTCTGCACATCGGCCCACATCATGTCCCACTCTGTTAGCCTATCTCTACTCAATATGCTGTGGACAAAGACTTGCCAATCCTTTGAGACATTGTTGATTGTCAATCGCACTAGCTCCATGGGTTGAGATGTTGCCCCAACAACTCACAGCTGGTCTCGTACCTTCTGAATCTTAGTAAGGAAGGGATCTATGCCTTCCCCCTTCAGCATTTGGATGCATCTCCGCTTCTCCTAAAGAAACATCTTCCATTGCTCGGAAGTTCCTTGGTATAATGTGGAGAAAGCATCCCACATTTGTTTGGCAGTATCTTTGCCATCTATGTGTGAGACTATATGATCCCTCACTCCATCCAGGATCAACCGCTTCGCTTGCGCCATCTCCTTCTTGTATTCTTTCTGCTGATTTGCATCCTAGGGCACTGCCACTACATTATCAATGTAGGCTTTCAGGCCATATTCATCTAGAAGGAAAAACATCCTAGCCTTCCAAATGACATAGTTGGAAGCTCCATCTAACCTATCCTAATCTCTAAGCCTTGCAGTGGCCAACTCTGAAAATGTTGAAAAATCCCTCTTTCTTTTTGCTTGGCTACTGCTTTGCTACTCGCACTCCTTTTTGGAGTGAGGAGATCTGCTCACAACTACCGACAATCTGCAAAGAAAAATCAAACTTCTAAGACTCAAAGTTCCTTGAGGAAAATTTTCCCTCTATGTGTGCTTTTCTCTTTTTCACCCAACACTGGTTTTGTTCTAGCGAACTGTTGCAAAACCCTCTATGTCCAGCGAAAAATTTACCCAATGAAAAAACTGAGCTGCTCCCTCTGCCTCTCGAATCACTCGATCTAGACAATCGAATTTTTCTGCCTCTTTGCTCAGAAAAATCGAAGTTCCTTAAGAAATTCGGCCTACCTGGCAAAGGATTGTGTTGTTCCTAGGAATTTTGTCTTGTGCTCTTGCTGAACAGTGAAATTCCTTCTTTCACCTCTAAGCTCCCCAACTGATCAACTGTGCTTTGAAACCATGTGAAAATTTCACAACTGAAATCCTATTGCAGCAACTGGAATTTATTTTCTAATTGTTAATTATTTTGACAATTTATCTGCTATGGAAAATATCAAATAAATCACACTGCAACCTTCACAAATAAAATACTGTGGAAATAATAGGAAACTGAGGAAATACTACCACACACATAAAATAAAAGAAATTAACACCATTATTTTTGGACAAATGTCCCCGGAAAAACCTAATGCGGGAAACTCAGTGCAACAGCTGAGGATTTTATTATTATGCAGTAGTTAAATTCTGAGTACAAACTATGGATGCCCGACAGGCAATCCAAACACAAAGAAAATCTGGCCAAAATTATTTAAGGGAATTACTCTTCTTCCACAAGCAACCTCAACACGACTTTCCTTTAGAAACTTATCCTCCTGGAACCCTCACGTTGGCCTCTACGTAGTGCTTACGCTAGCCCTATGACATCTAGCCTAAAAATGCCTCTGATGAAGTCGTTTTTCCTGTCTCTACTGAGGAAATCGCTTCTCTAGCACTTTGGAACCTCTGCCCAACCTCTGGAATTGAAAACATTTTTTCCTCCAGCTAAATCGAATTTGCTCTTCTGAAGCAACCACGTTGCCTCACTAAGAATAATTCGACCTCCTTGTTGTTACCTCTCTGGATCTAGAAAGCTTCCTTTGGATCACTGTCTCTACTTCGATCTCTAGCTCTCCGACAGTTGACTACTGCTCTCTAGAAATCGATTTTCCAAGGAAATTGAACTGCTGGTGTATTCTCCACCACCATATCGATCTCTACTTATAATCCATTGTTGGAGCACCAATGACCAAGATTAAAACTTAATCAATAGCTAGGATCATCTCTTCGATCCATGTGAGTTTCTAGATGATTCTCACCTTATTTCAATTAATATTGATTAATTAACCTATAAGGTTCATTTTTCTGGTGTTCCTTATGACATGGTTAGGATGGACTTTCGGAGTTGGGGGCAGACAAGTCACAGGTGTAGGTTGGTGTCATCAGTGTGCCCAGGGGCACTTGGAGGAGCTTTGAAGAGTTTCTATGGGGTCTGATGGCATTCTCTTGGTATATTCCATCATCCGCACAGTTTGTATTTCATTTTGGTGCATTCCGACAATTTTCAAAAAACAGAGTTGTTATTGGGCCTAACTAAATTAATTACGCTTAAGGTGGCATTTCGAGAGAAATACTTGACAGAACACCTTAGTGTAATATCTCATCAGAACCGGAACAAGAAGTTCTACATGATGGGATGGTTAGATGTGAATTTTAGTGAACTGAGGCGACATGGTGGCCAATTTACCCTTTTCTCGCATTAAAAAGAATATTTTAATTAAAATAAAAGAGGGAAAAGTGATCCATGATTAAAATAATAATAAAATAGGAGTTTCTAGAGGGGTCCATCAAATATATAAAAGAGGAGGAGGAGTCCACTGGAGGACATCTTGGATTTGACATTTCTTCTAGTATGAGAGGTTGAGAACCAAGTTCTCTACTTCAACGATAGCCCCACACCGGAAACCCTCGAGGGATTGAGAGAGATTGGGCGAGTACCCATCTCCCTTGATGAATTCACCATGAATTCATAGGAGAGCTTAAAAGTGGCAGTTTAGTTCAGTTTTGGAGGTCGGTGTAGTGCAACAGATTATCTTGGAGGCCAACTTTTCATCTCGGCTATTTTGGTTGTATATGCGTGTAAGTCCAGTTTATCTATTATAATAAAAGTTAAGAATTTTCCTGGTCATTGTGTTATTGGATTGTATTGCTCTCTTTGTTTTATTTTACATGTTGTTTTATTTTACATGGCAATATTATATTAATAGATGTTTATTTTAGGGTGAAATTTTGGGTTGAGTAAATTTCGACATAATTAGCATAATATCCCATTTGGCATATTACAGTGGTATTAGAGTTGTGCATCTTCCCGGCCTTAGGGTTTATTACAAAACAATCTTGGAGTAAATCAAGGGTTTCAGTAGAACTAGTTTTCAGAAAATTTCAAGTGCCAAAGATATATCAAAAATAACTGAAGATTTCGTCTTGCAGGGCATATGAAATTATCTCTCATTTAAATATTCAATAATTTTGTTTCAAATTGTTGAAGCAATAATTGACCCTTAGATTGTCGCCTATGTATTAATTTTTTAAATAATATATAAAGGGCCGCGTCCAGTAGGGTGAGAGCCGCCATCAAATTACTAGTCAAAATCACAAATTGAAAAGAAGCGAAGGAGGTTTAAGCCAATATATTCGAAACATTAAGGGGTTGAAACTATCTATTGGAGGAAGCCGTGGATTTTTTTTTAAACATTTAAAATTCCAAATCAAAAATTTATGACGGTGATGGTTTTATAAAGTTCATGGTTTAATTTTGATTGCCGTCATTTGGCATAAGTGGGGCCGTGGCTCATTATCATAAAGTAAGTGGGGGTCGTGAAAATCCTTTCAAGGTTGAATCTATAGTTGGGAAAATTAATTATATTAAGGACAGACTCTTATCGTGGAAGTCGAGTCCTCCTGGGTGGCCTGGAGCCAAGGTCGCATTTCGTGGATATAAGCCACCATCCCTGGACAATCTTTCCAATGGTCAAGCAAATCAGTGGGCCAATCCATATTTGTCTACGCATGAGTATTGAAACAGTAATCTCCGGTGCCAGAGGAAGTAAAACCCATTAAAATTCTGAGGTTTCTCTGATAATATGTTGCCCATTGATCACGTGGAAAGCTTGATTGGATGCAATGCGATTAATGTAAGGCGAAGGGGAAACCATTGTTATCACCGGATCCACCTGTGCCTTTTAATGCTCGTGTATCTAGAATGATGCTTGTGAAATCCGATTGAAGTGACCTATGTGCAAGAAGGACAACGTAACTTCTGGTGCATTTACACTCGAAAGCAGGGGCCGAGAGCCTCACTTCAACCAGAACGAGACCGAAATTCTCAGATTGTTCCACAATCCAAATTGCACGTAAATCAATTTCCAAGAGGACATATTTATCTCTGTTGGCCAAGTTAATTCTTCCAGAAGGCCGAATTTCCCTTAGAATTTCAAATTGCATTTTAGAAGCCAGGTTGGAGAAGCTATCTGTCTAAAGAGTTTGTGGTTTGTGTTGAAAATGTAATTTCAACGTAGCCGTACCAAACCCCGAAAACACAACAGCAAAACCATAAAACCGTAGGTACGTTTCTCGGACCCGCTCTTGCGTAAAGTGGTTTCCGTACATAGCCGCTCCGGGAAAGTTCAAGTGTTGACGTGTGGCTAAGGCGTGACATCACCCTCTGACAATTTCTCGGAAGGTAAATGTCGGTAAGAAGTGCTCATCCGATATCACCTCCTTCGTCCGATCTGCTCCATCGTTCTCCACCGTTGATTGCACTCCAAGTTGCATACGAGCCTGCAGTTAATGTTGCGTGGAGTAAAATACAAGCTTGGTTGACTGCAGACTTTTTCCATGAAGGGATTTAATAAGTTGTCATAGGTGTTGGTAAACATTTAAGTTTTTTTTACGGCATGTATGGGCGTGAATTAATAATGGCATGGGCAATGTCATATAGTTTTAATTTTATTGCTTTTTAATTATTCATGGGCGTAAGTTTGTTTTAACAGAACAAGTAAAACATATTTTTTTTGGTCAATTTGGTAAGTGGGAGATGGAAACGCACAGCAGTGCGAAGAAGTGAATGACGAAAACCAGGGGGAAGCATGTATCAAAAAACCATGAATTGTTTCACACAGCAGTGAAAAGGGAAAAGTAAGTTTTGGTGAATACGTAATTTTTCACACAGCAGTGTGTTGATCATTTTCTTTCTTTTACAGTAGTAAATCCTTGTAATCTTTGTTTTCACACAACAGTGAATGTAAATGAAATTTTTACACACAGTGGTGTAAAATTT
>APFE030848169.1:0-39226 GCA_000404065.3 Pinus taeda | reverse complement strand
AAATGTATCTTCATTGGATACAGTGAGGAATCCAAAGCCTACAGGTTGTATATCCCATCTACCAAGAAGTTTTTTATCAACAGAGATGTTCAATTCATTGAAGAGGAAGCTTGGGATGGAAGCATAGAGAAAATAGTGAATGTTAAAAACTTTTTGTCTCATGATGAAGATGATGAGGAAGTCGCTGAATTGCATCCCCAAATAGCAGCGCCAACAGAAGGACAGCAAGGGACACCATTGAGGATAAATGAGAGTGCTTCTCCAAGCACACCACAAGGAGGAAATTCAAGTGCGTCTTCAAGCACTTGCACACCAAATGAAAGAGGTAAGAAGTTTAGAAATCTAAGTGATATTTATGATGAAGAAATGAATTCCTTATTTGCCTTGTTTTGTCATGTTGATGATCCTATTCATTTCGAGGATGCAATTAAAGATAAGAAATGGATAGAAGCTATGGATGAGGAGATGAATGCCATAGAAAGAAACAAAACATGGGATTTGGTTGAGCTACCAAAAGGTAAAGAAGTCATTGGAGTGAAATGGGTTTACAAGACCAAGAGCGATGTTGAAGGCAAGATAGAAAGGCACAAGGAAAGGCTGGTTGTCAAAGGGTACAAGCAATAGTATGGGAGAGATTATGAGGAGACTTTTGCACCGGTTGCAAGAATGGAAACCGTGAGAGCAGTGCTGTCCATAGCAGCACAAAACAAATGGAAAGTCTACAAAATGGACGTGAAGTCAGCATTCCTAAATGGAGTGCTAAAGGAAGAGGTTTATGTTGAACAACCTCTAGGCTATGAGAAGAAAGGGTGAAGAGCACAAAGTGTGCAATTTGAAGAAAGCTCTTTATGGGCTGAAGCAAGCGCCAAGAGCATGGTACAACAGAATAGATTCATATCTATTGGATAATGAATTCGACAAGTGTGAAGGAGAACCTACCGTCTACATCAAAGAAAAAGATGGTAAAATTTTAATTGTTGTCTTGTATGTTGATGATGTTATTTTTACAGGTAATGATGATCAGCTCATTAAGAATTTTAAATCAGTCATGAAAGAGGAATTTGAAATGACTGACATGGGTTTCTTGAGATACTTCTTACGCATAGAAGTAGATCAAAATGAAAAAGGAATTTTTATCTCACAGGCAAGATATGTAAATCAAATATTGAGCAGATTTAACATGGAAGAATGTAAGGCAGCGATCACTCCCACAGTGATGGGATTAAAACTCAGCAGAGAGGACAGCAGTAAGGATTTTGATCCTAGTTTGTACAAGAGTATTGTAGGCAGCCTTATGTATTGAACAGCAACCAGGCCTGATATTATGTATGCTGTTAGTTTAATTTCCAGATTCATGGAGAGGCCAAAGGAGGCACATTGGTAGGCAGCAAAAAGAATTTTGAGGTATGTCAAAGGTACCAAAATGTTTGGAATTTTATATAATGTCTCAGAACATTCAGATTTGGTTGGATACACTGATAGTGATTGGGCTGGAAGTGTTGATGATCGGAAAAGCACTTCCGATTATGTTTTTCATATGGGTTCAGGAGCCATTTCATGGCTTCTAAGAAGCAGTCCATTGTAGCATTGTCTACAGCAGAGGCTGAATATGTGGCAGCTACAGCAGCAGCATGTCAAGCAGTTTGGATGAGAAGGATGTTGAGGAGCTTAGGCCAAGAGCAGGCAAAAGCGACAGTGATCTTTTGCGACAATAGCTCAGCTATTGCATTGTCAAAGAATTCAGTGTTTCATAAGAGAACGAAACACATTGATACAAAGTTTCACTACATCAGAGAATTAGTGAACAATGGAGAAATCGTCCTAGAACATTGCAGGACACAAGAACAGGTTGCAGACATCTTGACAAAGCCACTGGATCAGAAAAGCTTTGAATTTTTGAGGAAGTGTCTGGGGATGACCGAATGCCCAGCAGTTGAAATTAAAGGGGAGTGTTGAAAATGTAATTTCAACGCAGCCGTACCAAACCCCGAAAACACAACAGCAAAACCATAAAACCGTCGGTAAGTTTCTCGGACCCGCTCTTGCGTAAAGTGGTTTCCGTACATAGGCGCTCCGAGAAAGTTCAAGTGTTGACGCGTGGCTAAGGCGTGACATCACCCTCTGACAATTTCTCGGAAGGTAAATGTCGGTAAGAAGTGCTCATCCGATATCACCTCCTTTGTTCGATCTGCTCCATAGTGTTCACCGTTGATTGCACTCCAAGTTGCATATGAGCCTGCAGTTAATGTTGCATGGAGTAAAATACAAGCTTGGTTGACTGCAGACTTTTTCCATGAAGGGATTTAATAAGTTGTCATAGGTGTTGGTAAGCATTTAAGTTTTTTTTTACGGCATGTATGGGCGTGAATTAATAATGGCATGGGCAATGTCATATAGTTTTAATTTTATTGCTTTTTAATTATTCACGGGCGTAAGTTTGTTTTAACAGAACAAGTAAAACATATTTTTTTTGGTCAATTTGGTAAGTGGGAGATGGAAACGCACAACAGTGCGAAGAAGTGAATGACGAAAACCAGGGGGAAGCATGTATCAAAAAACCATGAATTGTTTCACACAACAGTGAAAAGGGAAAAGTAAGTTTTGGTGAATATGTAATTTTTCACACAGCAGTGTGTTGATCATTTTCTTTCTTTTACAACAGTAAATCGTTGTAATCTTTGTTTTCACATAGCAGTGAATGTAAATGAAATTTTTACACACAACGGTGTAAAATTTCAAAGGAGACAGAGTAATTTTGTTGAAATGTTTTGGTGAATCCCTCTGAGTGAAAGAGGATGAATATGTATCAGTGAATTTGTTTTAATGAATAGAAATGTTTTATGGTGGTGCAATACTCTGTTCTCAGTAAAAAAAAATTAAAAAGCTTCCCTGTGCAAAAAGATCCTGGAGTAAAGGAAACAGAGCATTGCCTCTATGTGTTTTATTTTTCTATTTTTGGGATTTTACCAGAAAAATCCCCAACAGTTTGATTGGTTGCTTTTTTCTCAAGGGGTCGAGTTTCCTCAAGAATAAGTCGACATTTATGAAGTTTGTTGTTAGCATTGAACCGCACACTCAGCAGTTTAAGGAGACATTTAAGGAGCGATTTAGCAAAGAAGGACATGCTTTTGTGTTGGCAGCCTCTGTATGAAATACTACAATCATTAATCACCAATTCAAAGCTAGTGTATAACGCTAACTAGTGTGCGCGTACCTGAAAGTTGGAAAAATTAAGTGCCAAGCGTTGGTTCAATTGGTTGTAATCTGAGTTTCATATACTGTGCGTGGAAGATCCCGTAGAGATATTTCACTGTACTATGCATGGGTGCCTAGCATGCGCATGAAGTTACAGGTGTTACAATTAGGAGCGATGATCTAAAATTGTCTTTGCAAGGAGCATATAGTTGGTTGGATCATGCATTAACAAGTTATTTTCTTCAATTCTTAACTGAAATCAACATCAGTTTTGGGCGTGAATGAGTGCATGGATCCCTATAGCCAAAGCTAGTGGTCGAAGTATTTTTGAAGAATCAAATCCAGAGGTCGAGTTTGGTTGTTGCAGGGTGAATACTCCTATTCGTTGTCATTTAATGTTGTTGGGCATGGGCTATATTGAGAGGTTGTAAGAGGAACGAGCCGGAAGCTGGTATTTCCTACCCAAATAAATTATTATGCCCGGAACTACTTGCTGGAATACATACGAGGTTCACTCTTTCCTGTATGCTCACTGTACAAATGAAGTTGATTTGTTGGGTGTTAGATGTTAATTATGGCTCTGATACGAATAATATAATATGTTGGGTTTGTCATTGAAGTCTGTTCAGTACATATTGAGTGTTGTATCGGCCTTTTGAAACTAACCTGCAGTTATCCTTTAAAACAATGTACCCATTTACTTTCAGAAAAGCATTGACATAACAGTGAGCAGTAGTGTGTCATGAGTCATTGAGAGTAAATGCCCTGTGAGGTCATTACATGTCTTAATGGTTAAAGAATCAATAGTTTTTCTGTAACACTGCTTCCGTAGTCTTGGATATGTTGCTAGTAGAGTATACTATCCTTCCTGCTATACATAAAGACCGATATAATTGTCCAGCCACTGTTGAGTTGAGGGGTTTTGTATGTATCTTGTCACTGAGTGTTGTTGAGAGGGTGTCTTGAGAACATTATTGTTATATATTCCTTGTATGTTGAAGCCTTTTTGCTACTGATGGATTATTTGAAGAGCCTCTTAAATCAACAGAGCCATATGTCAATGGACTGAAATCTGGACCAAAGACCAAAACAAAACAACAAACCTTTTTCAAGAGGGGTATATGACATTCTTCAGAAGGAACAACCAAGAGATATGAAGAAGGTACAGGAAATAGGGCACAAAATCTTTGCACTTGGGATAGAATTGAAACACATAAGGATCACAGTGAAAGCCCATTTCAAACTAGATGAACTGGATGCACCACTTTTTGAGATAAACTAGTTAAAGGGGAAAAAGTTGACGTGGGCCCTTAAACCTGCCATGCTAGACTTAATACAGCCCAAATTTTTTGAGTACCCTTGTGAGGGGGTACCCTATAGCTCCTTACAATGATGATGTTATGAAGAAAGTCTTAAAGCTGATGGTAGAAACCTTGCGAGACTTAGGTAACTACATGGGTCCTACAGTTGAGAAGAAGCTTTAGGTTTTGGAAATTATGGCCATGACCAGGACTTATGAAATCATGTTTGATCTAGAGTATGATGACTTGATCCTGCAAATGTTCCAATGCTTTTTCAGCATTAGGAGACATCATCCTGACTTAGTCAAAACACACATGTACTCCATCTTGTCATCATGTATGAGGGGCCATCATGTCATTTGTCGAGAGTTGCAGTCTAGATTGCTGTCCATTTGGAGGAAAGAACAATTGGTCTCACCTATTGCTTATGAACTAGCTGAAATGGTGGTTGAGCATAACAGTGGGTTGTTCAAAAGACAGTCGACCAGTGAGGAGTTGCTCAGGTTTGGTGGATTATGCAGCAAGAATGAGCTGAAAGAACGGTCTTTGCTTCATCTGCAAGGAACCTTGGGGACCTGACCACTCATGCTTGAGTGACACTGAGGAGATAACAGAGGTAGAGCAAGAGGAGATTCCTTCTGACTTTCAGGGTGAGGATTCTTCTTTGGACGAGTCCATGGGTTCATACGAGGATTCCTCTAAGGAGCGTGAGTCATATGGAGTTGTTGAGAGCAGGCTAGATTTACATTCGGGTGTGTATGGTGAGAAGTCAGTGGAATCTATGGGAGACATTCAAGATGATGAATCACTAGTGATGATTCAACATGAGCCGCATATGGTGGTGCATGTTTCAATTGTGGAGGAGGATGTGCACAATATGCCTGATGATCCTCTTGAGGAGAGCCAGTTGGAGGATCATATTGAACCCGTGATGGAGGATGAGCAGCCACCACTGGGGTCATCCATTGATGGGGAGCAGATAGATGTACAGACAACTAGCAGGGTGGCAATATTTACAGATGCTTTCCCTCAGGAGGTGCTAGAGTCTGACAGGATAGTTTTGCAGGAGATTGGTGGGTTAGAGGAGCATGGAGTTTCCTATCAGAGGAGGGAGATGGAAGTGCATCCATCTTTGGGTTTACCCATTGATGAGGTGAAAATAGATGTAGTGACATCCAGCAAAGCTACAACATTTCCAGGTAGCATCCCTCTCCAAGAGTACATAGACAGGGCTTGCAGCACAGGTTGCCTACATTTTCCCATCATAGGGGGGCAGGATTTCTTGGACAAATTTTTTTGGTTGATTGGGCAGAGCATCAGGGGTTGAGCATGGACCAGTATCAGCCTAATAGACATTTTCCTTACACAAGTGTCCATGCATTGGATTTGCGAGAGATCATGAGGTGGTACCTTATTGATGGAGTGTCATTTTTAGTTAGAAGCATTGAACTATAGGATCCCGTAGAGGTGAGGGATATTACATGCTTCAGTTGGCAACAGGATGTAAGTTGGCCACTCATCAATAGTTCAACACAGCATCAACATGGTGAGATTGACTTTGGTCTATGCCAAGAGTTGGATTGGAGAGAGGTGATAAGCTAGTAAGCCGTGGATGGAGCAACAATCATAGTTGGAGTTATAGCACAATAAGGGCCATGGAGCCTTGATACTTGTTCTGGGCAGCATTGGGATCCAGAAGGATTCATTGATGACAGGTTCAGTCAAAGATTGTTCTGACATCTAGGCATTGAGGGGTCCATTCATGGTGGGTTGACACAAAGGCAAAGCATCACCCAGTGGTTCGTATGGGATCAAGGAATTGGGTCTCAGTTGCGTTGGGCCACCAAATTGGTCTACAGGTTTGGATTGCTTGAGGGAAAGCAATCTTGCGGCGGGAGGATTTGTAATGTTCCTTTTTTTGGTGTTCCTTATGACATGGTGAGGATGGACTTTCAGAGTTGGGGGTAGACAATTCAAAGGTGCAGGTTGGTGTCATCAACAGGCCTAGGGGATTTTTGATGGGTTTTGAGGAGATTCTATGGGGTTTGATGGCATTCGCTTGGTCTATTCCATCATCTGCATAGTTTGCCTTTTGTTCCGGTGCATTCCGACAACTTTCAAAAAACAGAGTTATTATTGGGCCTTACTCAATTAATTACGCTTATGGTGGCATTTCGGGAGGACTACTTGACAAAATGTGGAAATTTCTAAGTTTGACACGTTAGAAATCCCTACTACATTATCTAGTTTATTATCTCCTACTTGTTCATTCCATTAACAAGTTATTTATATAAATACCAAAATAAACACAAATGCAACCTTCACACATATAAAGATCAACAACTAAAATAATTGAGACAATCACACAAGGGATACCGTTATTTTTGGACAATCGTCCCCGGAAAAACCCAATGCAGGAAAACTGGTGCAACATATATGAGGGTTTTATTATTATGCAGTTTTCTGAATACAACTAGGGTGCCAGAAATGGCTCACCCTTCAGAGATTTTCCTTGGCAAAAGTACTTCTCCTAAGAGACAGATATTTCGGCAGATCAGCAACCGGATGATTAATCCCACAGTAAC
The DNA here is from genome assembly GCA_000404065.3 of Pinus taeda. Lineage (NCBI taxonomy): Eukaryota > Viridiplantae > Streptophyta > Pinopsida > Pinales > Pinaceae > Pinus > Pinus taeda. Next base: position 32,145 of record APFE030848169.1, on the reverse strand, counting down.
TTCAACAATTCCTTAGCTAGACAGCGAAAGCTGCTCCAAGATTCTCTCTGGAACTGCATCACCCTCTACAGCTTTGCGTCTGCCTCTCAGCTCCCAGTCTGCCCCACGAAAATTCCTTAGTGCTGCCTCTTCAGCCCAGCATCAGCTCTGCTAGCCTTTGTGCAGCCTCTGCTGCCTCTGCGTCAGCCTCTTGACCCTCTGCGTTAGCGTTTCTAGGCTCTGCGCTATCTCTCTAACACTTTCTCTGCCTCTTTGATATGTATTCTCGGCCTTCCTCTGAACTGCCCCTCACTGCAACAAATCACTAACTCGATTTCTCAACAAACCCTGCCCCAGAAAATCGAATTCTTGATCAACTTGGTGCCTTGGTGTGTCTCCAACTAACCCTCAAGCCTCCTCTTATACTTTTCCTGTTGACGATTCAACGACAAAGATTAAATCCCTAATCAATGGCTAAGATTAGATCTGGCTTGATCCTCGTTATTTAGAACTTTCTCACCCATATTATATTAATACACATTAATAATTTAATTTACCTAAGTTTAGACTTAGGAACTCATTAGAAATATAAATTATTTTAATATCTCTTCATCTGGGTGGAATTTCTCCAAATGATTTCTAGGTCTTGGAGATTTCATGCGCCTTAGCTTCTCCACCAATTTCATGGCTAGACCACATCCAATGCTACCAAAAATCAACATTCCCTCTTAGTGTGAAATGTGCTCTAGTAATGCTTCACCACAGAAATATCACACTAATCCTCCACATCGGTAACTGTGTTGATGCTTGGCCTACTGCCTCACATCCTCTGCACTGCTTGTTCCTGTACTGCTGCCCATGACACTGTCATTGCCATTGTTACATTTATACTGCAGCTCCCTCTCAACATGCTGCATCATGCTACCCATAGCACTGCCACTGCTAACTGCTGCACTGCAACTCAATTACTTATAAGTAAGTAACTGATTTCTCCCAAAAACTTACATCCTGGTCAGTCTGGAAGCCTCGTGATGTTGAAGCTGCCCCTGTTGCTATCCTGTGCTCCCTCTGTTGCCACTGTGCTGTTGCAAACACCTCTATGCCTGTCGACATTAGCCCTGCCTTGTCGCTCCACCACACCTTGCTCCACCCGACGCTTGTCATCGTGTTATTGTCGTTAAGGGCTCCCGTAGTCGGATGTGATCCAAGAATTTAGGCACCTCAAGGATCCTACCCCTAGTATGTAGTCCTCTTGACTACAACTCGATGTCTCTCCACCTCTTCTCTAGAGGTGCATGAGAACTCATGGCACAATTGTCATCAATCTCGACATCTTTCTCCGCCTTAGGTGAAGTTGCCTTTGAATCGGAAGCTTCTCCCTTGCCTTTCTTCCTAGGACACTGGGATGCATAATGACCCAGCTCCCCACAATTGAAGCACTTGACCTTGGAGATATCCTTCTTCTTCCTTTTCCCTTGTTGTCCCGCAGATGCTAGAGCCGCATCCTCCTCCTCTTTCTTGATTCGACCTCTCTTGCCACTACTCCCCGCCTTGGTCATTCTCTTGATTTCTTCCTAGCAAAGAGCTGCCCACATCTCCTCCCAACCAGGAAGAGTAACCCTACCAAAAATACTTTGGAAAAATGTCTCCAACTCCTTGGAGACTGCATTCAAGGCAATCCTGACCATAAACTCTGGATCCGGTGTAGACCCCATGGAAGAAAGATGGTCGTGAATCTCCTAAAACTTGAGAAGGAATGGATCTATCTGCTCCCCATTCTGCATCTGATATGACTGCAATTGATTCTCCAATAGAATCTTACGCTGCAGAAAAGAGCCCTGGTATAAGGTGGTCAGGATGTCCCACATCTCCTTTGTTGTGTTCTTCTCAGCAATATGTGGTATGACATGATCTTTGACCATATATAGGATCATGCACTCCGCCGTTGCTATTGCATCCTCATACTTCTCTTTCTCAGCTAGGTCAACTAGGAGAGCCACGGTTTTCAAGGCATAGTCCTTGATGCAATGTCGATCCAGGACTGCCAGGATCCTGGCCTTCCAGATGATAGAGTTGGAAGCCCCGTCCAACCTGTCCTAGTCCCTTAGTCCATTCACTACCATTTTAGCACCTCTTCTGGACTCTCTCTGAGTCTCGACTCCCCTCCTGGAAGTCTCCCTCTAAGTTCTGATTTCCCTTCTAGAAATCCTCTAGCCAACTGTTGAATTGCTCCTCTCCAATCCTCCTTGCAACTACAACTCCCATCCCTTGGCTAGAAATTCGTCGAGGTAGTGACTCCCTCTACCTTGGTCCCACCTCCTTAGACATTGTTCTTTTACAGAAACAATGTCCCACCAGCTCCTCAAATCACAATCTGCCTACTGTTTCCCAAGCTCCGACAACCAAAGAAACTGAGCCTTTTAGGCTCTACGCAATCCCGGAAAGACTGAATTGTTTCCTCCTGGCCACAACGTCGATCCTTCTTGGCTGAGAAAGATGATCGGACAATGCGTAGGTCTGATCTGCCCCTCTGCCTTTGCGCTGACCCTCCTCCTGGCTCGAAATGATGACACAGGCTCTTCATCACTTCCTCTCTTGTTGCTTTTGCTCTGGAACAACGTTGTCTCTCGGGATCGCTGCTCCTGCTGGAAATTCTTCAGATTTCTCTTGCTGGCATCTTCAGTTCTCCTGTGATTTGCAATGCTCTGATACCATGTGGAAATTTCTAAGTCTAACACAATAGAAATCCCTACTGCATTATTTGGTTTATTATGTCCTACTTGTTCATTCCATTAACAAGTTATTTATACAAATATCGAAATAAACATAAATGCAACCTTCACACATATATAGATCAACAACTGAAATAACTAAGACAATCACACAAGGGTCATCGTTATTTTTGGACAATCGTCCCTGGAAAAACCCAATGTGGGAAAACTGGTGCAGCAGATATGAGGGTTTTATTATTATGCAGTTTTCTGAATACAACTAGGGTGCCAGAATGGCTCACCCTTCAAAGATTTTCCTTGGCAGAAGTACCTCTCCTCGGAGGCAGATATTCCAGCTGATCAGCAACTGGATGATTGATCCCACAGTAACTTAGACAGTTCCTTAGCTGGACTACGAAAGCTGCTCCAAGCTTCTCTCTGGAACCACGTCACCCTCCAGGGACTCCGTCACCCTCTATGGCTCTGCGTCTGCCTTTCAGCTCCCAGTCTGGCCCACGAAAATTCCTCAAAGTTTCCTCTTCAGCCCGGCATCGGCTTTGCTAGCCTCTGCATCCGCCGGTCTTCTATATCAACCTCTTGACCCTTTGTCTTTTGCATTGGCCTCCTGAGCCTCTGCGTCAACCTTCCTAAGGTCTGCGCTGTCTCTCTGACACTTTCTCTACCTCTTTGATATGTATTTTCGGCCTTCTTCCCAACTTCCCCTCGCTGCAAAAAATCACTAACTCGATTTCTTAGCAAAACCTGCCACAGAAAATCGAATTCTTGATTAACTTGGTGTCTTGGTGTGTCTCTAACTGACCCTCAAGCCTCCTCTTATACTTGACCTGTTGACGATTCAACGGCCAAGATTAAGTCCCTAATCAATGGCTAAAATTAGATTTGGCTTGATCCTTGTTATTTAGAACCTTCTCACCCATATTATATTAATACACATTAATATTTAATTTTCCTAAGTTTAAACTTAAGAACTCATTAAAAATATTAATTATTTAATATCTCTTTATCCGGGTGGAATTTCTCGAAACGATTTTTGGGTCTTGGAGATCTCATGTGCCTTAGCCTCTCCACCAATTTTCATGGTTAGAGCACATCTGATGCTACCAAAAATCAACACAGAACACCTTAGTGAAATAGCTCGTCAAAACTGGAATGAGAAGATCTATAGGATGGGATGGTTAGATGTAGTTTTTAGTGACCTGAGGAGACATTGTGGCCAATTTACCCTTTTCCCACTTTAAAAAGAATATTTTAATTGAAATAAAAGAGGGAAAATTGCTCCATGATTAAAATAATAATAAATTGGGAGGTTCTAGAGGGGTCCATCAGATCTATAAAAGAAGAGGCCATTAGAGGACATCTTGGATGTGACATTTCTTTTGGTATGAGGTTGAGAACCCGGTTCTCTACTTCAGCAGTAGCCCCAGGATGGAAACCCTCAGGTGATTGAGAGAGATTGAGCGAGTATCCATCTCCGGTTGGTGAATTCATCCTGAATTCACAGGAGAGCTTAACAGTGGCAATTCAGTTTAGTTTTGGAGGCCAGTGCAGTGCAACAAACTATCTTAGAGGCCAACTTTTCATCTCAACTATTTTGGTTGTATATGCATGTAACCCCAGTTTATGCATTATAATAAAATATGAGAATTTTTCTGTTCATTGTGTTATTGGATTGTAGTGCTCTATTTGTTTTATTTTACATGGCAATATTCTGCAAATAGAATATTGATTTTACGGTGAAATTTTGGGTTGAGTAAATTTCGGCATAATTAGTATAATATCCCGTTTCGGACATTACATAACCATACTCCCTAAGTTTAGACTTAGGAAATATTTAAAAATCGGTTAATAATCTACTTGAGACACTTCTAAGTGGAATTTCCATAAATGATTTCTTGGTTTTGGAGATCTCATGTATTCTACCTCTCCCCCAAATTTCATGGCTAGAACACATTCGATGCTACAAAAACTAACACTCTTGAGCTACTTAGCCAAGACAAACCAAGTTGTTTAGCACAAGGAATTTCCAACCATGAATTCCACCCTCATTTCGAAGAACTTCGAGTGTCTCCCTATTGAGGCAATTTGAGGAGCTCAATTCATAGCTTCCATTGGACATCATTGTAGGAGTTTACTTAGCAATGCACATTTCTTGGGCGCATAGGTATTTTCTTGGAGCACATTGTAGGAGCAAGTGTGGGTTAGAGGCTCTAGGATTTTGGAATCTTTTTATTGTTAGACTCGAGTTTGGACAGTGATTCACCCGGGTGGATTGGAGGCTATTACCTGGGTCGATTTTTCAATCTTTTGGCAAGGGTTCCGCGGCTATTTAACCAAGTGTTTGGCAAGGGTTTAGAGAAGTGGCGTTGGGAGAGGTAAGCGCTAAAGATAGGAGGTATTTCTTGTGAGAATTTTGAATCTACACATCAGAAATCCTACTGCAATCACTAGTTTACCATCTCCTACTTGTTCTTTACATTCAACAAGTTATTTAAATATTTAAACAGTGATGAAAACACTATTGCGGTCTACACATACATACAGATGATGAACTGAAATAAATTGAGATAATCACACAAGGGACACCATTATTTTTGGACAATCGTCCCCGGAAAAACCCAATTCGGGAAAACTGGTGCAACATATAGAGGGTTTGTATTATTAAGCATATTTACGAATACAACTAGGGTGCCAAATCCGATTCACCCAACAAAGAATAAACCTGGTAGAAGTACCTCTATCTGAAGACAAATATTTTGGCAATTCCAGCAACTAGATTATCAAACCCCATAGATGACAATTGTTGTTCCCGGTGCTAGGTAGCGATGGCTGCTCCAAGCTCTGCGTTGGAAGTGCGTCACCTCCTCTAGGAGTTGTGTCACCCTCCTAGTGAGCCTCCCTTGCTCAAAAGTCGATATGCTGAATTGTTGCTCTCTCTGCCCCACAGAAAAACCCCAGCGCTGCCTCTAAGGAACTGCGTCAACCCCTCTAGCTTCTGCGCCACCCTCTCTAGAGCTACAATGTCTCTCCTGCTGCTACTATACCTCTCTGCTATGTATCCTCGGCCTTGGACTGAAGTCCCTCTGCCAAACTGCCCCTCTCACTGCAACTCAAATCACTTAGCTCGACTTTCTCAGCAAACCACGACCCAGAAAAATCGAACTCTTTGATCTCTTGGTGTGTCTCCAACTGACCCTCAAGCCTCCTCTTATACTTTTCATGTTAATGAATCAACGGTCAAGATTAAGTCCCTAATCAACGGCTAAGACTAAAACAAACTTGATCCTCGTCACTTAGAAGTTTATCACCCATATTCTTATTAATACCCATTAATATTTTTATTTTCCTAAGTTTAGACTTAGGAACCCATTAAAAATATTAATTATTTTAATAACTCCTCATCCAGGTGGAATTTCTCCAAAGGATTGATGGGTTCTGGAGATCTCATGTATTCTAGCCCCTCCACAAAATTTCGAAGCTAGAGCACATCCAATGCTACCCAAAATCAACACTCCCTCTTAGCAAGGAATGTGCTCTAACAACACTTCTCAATAGAAGTACTACATTGATCCACTGCATCGGTCCTCTGTGTTGTTGATGCTTGGCCTGATACCCTTCATCAACTGCACTATCGCTTCCTGTACTGCTACCCATGACTCTGCCACTACTACTACTACATCTGTACTGTAGCTCCCTCTCAAAATGTTGCATCACGTTGCCCATACAACTGCAACTGCTAACTGCTGCACTAAAACTCAGTTACTAAGAAGTACGTAACTAAAACTTCACCCAAAAACTGACATGTTGGTCAGTCTGGATGCCTCGTGATGCTAGAGCTATCTCTACTGCTAATCTGTGCTGACCCTCTGTTGCTATTGCGCTGCTGCAAACTGCTTTGTGCCTCTTGCAATACTACAACATCCACTGCGTTGCCTCAGAATTTGGCACTCTAGCTCTGCCACTGTCGCTCCATCACACCTTGCTCCAACTGACACCCGTCATTTTGCTACTATCGTTAAGGGCTCCCATAGCCATATGTGATCCAAGAGTTTGGGCACCTCAAGGATCCTGCCCCCTATGTAGTCCTCTCGACTACAACTCTATGTCACCCCAACTCTTCTCCAAAGGAGCATGAGCACTCATGGCATAATCGTCATCCTCGCCTTCCTTGTCAACTTCGCTAGGGTAGCCTTTGAGTCAGAAGCCTCCCCATTTCCCTTCTTTCAGGGGCACTGAGTTGCATAATGTCCTAGTTCCCTACAGTTGAAGAATCTGACCTTGGTTATGTCCTTCTTCTTTCTCTTCTACTGCCTTTGTTGTCCCGACGATGTGAGAGTTACATCCTCCTCCTTCTTGACCTAGGCTCCTTTGCCGCTACTCCCTGTCTTGGTCATCCTCCTAAGCTCTTCTTGTCGAAGAGTTGCCCACATCTCCTCCCAACTGGGGAGAGTCGCTCTGCCCAAGATAGCTTGGACAAAAGTCTCCCAGTCCTCAGTGATTGCATTTAGGGCAATCCTAACCATCAACTCAAGATCTGGTGTAGACCCCACGGAAGTCAACTGGTCATGAATCCCTTACAACCTGAGAAGGAAGGGATTGATCTCTTCTCCCTTCTGCATCTAGTACTGTCTCAGCTAATTTTCTAATATCATTTTCCGTTGGACGAAAGAGCCCGGTACAAGGTGGTCAGCGCCTCCCACATCTCCCTTGCTGTGTTCTTCTCATTAATGTGTGGTACTACATGATCTTTGACCCCATCTAGGATCATGAGCTTGGCCTTAGCCTGGGCCTCGTCATACTTCTTAAACGGATCAGGGTCGACCGACACAGCAACTACCTTCAAGGCATAGTCCTTGATGCGATGTTTGTCTAGGATTGCCAAGATCCTGGCCTTCCAGATGACAAAATTGGATGCTCCATCGAATATGTCCTAATCCCTCAACCCATTCACTGCCATCTCTGCTCAAAAATAGGACTGGTTCTCTTCTCCCTCTCCCGCTGTCAATCTAGCAAGACTTGGATCTGGATTTCTTTGGCGCAAGAAACCCTCTAAGGAACAAGCTCCTCTAGACTCCCTCTGAGTCCTGATTTCCTTCACGGAAATCCTTCTGCCAACTGTCGAATCACTTCCTCTACAATCCTCCTTTGTTGCTGCAACCTAGATTTAGATTTCTTTGGCTAGAAATATGTCAAGGCAGTGACTCCCTCTACCTTGGCTCTGTCTCCACAGAGATTGTTCTGCACCTACAGAAACAACGTCCCACCAACTCCTCAAATCGAATTTGCTTTGCTCCTCCAACCTCGACAACAAAATGATTCAAACCTTTCAGGCTCTACGCTGGTCCAGAGAGCTGACACAATCACTGCATGGGCTCCTCTCTCGCTCTGCGTCACCCACTGCAGGCTCAAAATGCTAACACAGGCACTGCATGAGCCTCTGCGTCACTCCTACTGCTGCTCCTCCGCCTCTGAAACAATGTTGTCACTCGGGACAGCTGCTTCTCTGCAGCAAATTCTCTGGATCTCTCGGTTGGTGTCTTCAGTCTCCTATGATCTGCAATGCTCTGATACCATGTGAGAATTTCTGAATCTACACATCAGAAATCCTACTACAATCACTGGTTTATCATCTCCTACTTCTTCTATACATTCAATAAGTTATTTAAATATTTAAACAATGATTAAAACACTATTGCAGCCTACACATACATACAGATCATGAACTGAAATAAACTGAGACAATCACACAAGGGACACCGTTATTTTCAACAATCGTCCCCAGAAAACCCAATTCGGGAAAACCGGTGCAACATATAGAGGGTTTGTATTATTAAGCAGATTCTTGAATACAACTAGGGTGCAAATCTGGCTCACCCAATAGAAAATAAACATGGCAGAAGTACCTCTATCCGGAGACAGTTAATTTTATAGAATTTTGCAGACAAAATTTGGGCCAGAAACCCACATTCTTATAGTAGGGCATATTATTGATTAGCTTGGAAGTTCGCATCACTTTGTGGGTTCAATTTTCTCTTGGAATTGGGCCAAACCCTTTCTGGATATGAGGAGTGGAGCTTGTGGCTACAATTTTCTGAGCATTATTTTGACGGGAACGTCCATTTCCACTTGGCAACTTGTAGCATATTTTCTGGGTAGTGTGCATTATCACTTTGGAGCCATTTCAGTAGTTGGATCAACGAGATTTTACCTGGGGTTTTCCTAGCTTGCATAGCAAGCCCATGTTATACCATTCCTTACCATTTATGTAATCAGATTTCTATATTAATAAACTGGCTCAATTGTTTGGCTCAGTTTCTTGTGTATTTTGATGTGCATGCTTGGAGTTCTTTTATCGTTGCTGCTTATTTTTTCATGTCTCTGTTATTTGTTGTGAATTTCAATTTGGGATATTAGAGTGGTATATGACCATGATCTTGGCCAGCTGTGGGGTAGCCAATAAGATCATGGAAAATTTGGGCATGTGTGCACAGTGACAAGTGAAACCATAAACAAACCCATGGCTCAAGCAAGACTAAGTATGTAGAATTATGGGCTGGAATTCATTGGAACAATGAGAGGTTGGCCTAGTTGAGGAAGGTGATGGATCAGATCCATCCTCATCCTTACAACAGAGACACTAAAGGCCTGCAGGTCATGGGGTGGCAGCCATTTACACCATGTGGGGAAAGTCGACAAAATCAGGGCATCAAACCACCTCTCAAAAGGAGTCGATACGACAGGAGCATTTAGAGGGTGAGACCAAGAGGCGCCTTTGTTGGTGGAGACCTGGCTTTAGATATCAAGAGCCTAGGGAGGAGGTTAAGCAGGAGGCAGAGGACACACAGGATTATGAGCATGTAGATCTACCTAGTGTGACATAAGAGTCATCATTGTTGGAGATCCCTTCAATAGCTCCCGCTGACACCTTGGTAGGGATGGTAGAGCATACCAGTGCGATCATCCGTGTGAAATTTTTAACTATTTCAGCAATTGGAAATTATTCTTCTAACTGTAAATTAATTAGCAGTTTATTTGCTACGTCAAAAAACGAATAATTCACAACTACAATTTTCACCAAAATAAAATATTGCAGAAGATAAACTGGAAACTGAGAAAATACAAGCACACACACAAAAAATTATAACACTGTTATTTTTGGACAACAACCCCATAAAAACCCAACTTGGGAAAATTGGTGTAGCAACTGAGTGTTTTTATTATTAAGCAGCAGTGAGAAAATTATGAGTACAATAAATGTCGTGAAACTACGAATCTATCCAAGAGAAATGCTGGCAGAAATTTACGGAGGGATTTTACCCTCTCTCCAAGCAATTCCGGCACTGTCTGACCTCTGAAAGGTTAGCCATCCAAACCGGTATGCACAAGCTCTGCGTCATCACAGCGCTACCTTCCAAACACACTGCCTGAAACAACTACAAATCTAGTCGTCCTTCTTGCTACTGACTTGGAAAAATGCTTATCCGACCATTTGGAAAATCTTCCTGACCTCTAGAACTGAAAACGTCCTCCCCTTCAGTCAAATCGAACTGCTAACTTGAGGCTCTGTGTTTCCTCTGCTCAGCCTCTTGGAGAAAATTTTCAAGCTCCCCTTTTTTACTCTCCGGAATTGGAAAACTTCCTCCAGTCTCACTGTCTCTACCCCTCTCTGGCTCTGCATCCCCTCTCTAGCTCGAACTCTTCTAGAATAATGTCTCTGCTCTCTAGAAAGTAAAATTGCCCAAGGAAATCGACCTCAAGTGTGTTCCTCCATCTACCCATCAACTTCTTCTTATAATCTCACTGTGGGACTCCAACAACCAAGATTAAAACTTAATCAATGACTGAGATTATTTCCTAGTCAATTCATGTGAGTTTCGAGAAAAATATCACCTTCCTCAACTAATTCCCGTTAATTAATCATTTTCCCTAAGTTAGACTTAGAAAAATTTAATCACTCATTAATTAACTTAATTAAGGCAATTCTTGGTGGATTTTCTTGAAACCTCTTCCGGGTTTTGGAGTCCTAGCGTTTCTTAGCCTCTCTAACAACCGTCGAGACTAGAACAACATCTGATGCTACAAAAACTAACAATCTATTGATGTGGTATCCACTAATGAGGTGTCCAAGGCTGTGTCCGAGTTGTCAGGTGATAGCAACCCACAAATGATTGATGAGGTGTCAAGAGGCATATCCATTGATGAGGTGCTAATAGGCACAGAGGTACCCAGAGTTGTGCTCGATTTTCAGATATTAGCCACCCACAACAATTTCATCAGCTCCAGGACGACCTCCTAGCATTGAAAAGGAAGGCCATGATAGTCCGAGAGTCCATTTTGCAGCAAAACGAAGAGCTGGATGGCATGAGAGCGGTTTGTGCTAAGTTAGCGGCCAAGCTGACTTGCATTGGGTAATGGTTGGATTCCCTAATGGTGCATCTAGAGGAGTACAAATTGGAGCGGTGGTGCAACCCTCTTCAGGGATACATAGGTGGGGTTGATCGCATTGTTAGGTTACCTTTGCACATTGGAGAGAGAGAGGTAGAGTTACCTAGACATATCACATGTGTTGATGAGGATTGTGAGATGAGGCGACATGAGTTGCGCAAGGCACAACGTTCCCAGGTGGGAGTTGGTCTATGTATGGGAGTTCGTGCATTCGACCCCTCTTTGAGGATTGGATGGCAAGAGATATTTAGTTGGTATCCGGTATATCCATGTCCAGGAGTATAGTCTACCAGGGACCATGGGTTACTAGAGGAATCCGAGGACCAGACTGTTTTTGGGATCCAAGTGGGATTCCCCACCATAGCATGGGTTGGTTGATGAGGGTATTAGTGGTGTGATAGATCCAGTGACCGAGAGTCCACACACTTTTAGATCGCCAGCATTATTAGTGATGAGTTGGATTGGAAGGGGAGCAGGTAAACTCCATGAGTTGTCCTGGGTGTTGGTTGTACATAGGATCACAGGATGATCAACGTACTTTGGTAGGAGTTTGTCGGAGGAGGTGGCATTGGCAAACCACCAGATAGTGCCTTGTATGGGGCCAAGGGTTCTCCCCAGTTATGTGGAGCACAGTAGTCACAGTGGAGTAGCACAGTGGTGGCATCGCCATTGGTACATAGGGGGGTTCACCTCTCGTGTCTCTCAAGGGGGATTTGGAGGCAAGGCCCGTGCATCAAAGGGTATGGTGATGCAATAATGGACGTGGTGATATCGGTGTTGGCGTGTATTGTCTTAACTTTAGACCATGGCATCCAGCGGCATGTAGGAGCATACAACGTTGAGTAGTGGTTTGCAAGTGAGCAAGGAGGTGCATGGCGATGTGCCGCAGTGCCTGGATTTACACCATGGAATAGGGGGGAGACTCACATCACATTGCGGTTATTAGTGGAGTGATGGATGCATTGGTGTTAGGGTTGTGGCTCCCCCCCTTTGAATTACTCCCAGAGGTTGCTCCAAGCGAGAGCGACCCAGGAGTGCGAGAGCGACCCGGGAACGCGCTCTCGAAATTCGCTCCCTAGTTTTTTTCACAAAAATTTTGTCACAAAGATGTTCCAAACACAAAAAAAAATCAAAGAAACAAGAGTTTTTGAGTAGGGCAACCTACTGGTCAAGCTTATGGCCCTAGTATTGATATGCAATTCATGTTAATGTTAAATTCTTAAAGAGAAAGTAGAATTTTTAACATTACCATGAAATGACTCAAGATGTTTGAGAGTGGTTCCAACCTCATTGCATTTGATATGGAGAAAGTAGAATTTTAGATCTCACTCAAAATCAAGCAGACTTATCAGTTTTTCAAGATTTCAGGATTGGGGGACTGCATTGTTTCCATTTGATTTTGTCATGTAGTAGGGTACAGGACTTGTATTTAATCAAGAACGCCAAGCCCTCTATGTACGTTCATGATAATGACATTAGTTGTCGAACTCCTCTATCATGACCCTACTAAAAATGTACCCATCACTCAAACAAAATCTTGACTTGACATGCTATATTTTCTCTATCTTATTTTAATTGCTTAGAGGGTGATATTAATGACAAAGATCCCAAGATAAGCAATGATTTTGATGATATGTAGCTATTTGTTGTAGCGTGATTTTTTTGGATGCTAGAGGCCATCTAGAGCCTATTTGTTGATGTATTTTCAGTTAAAAGATGGATTACACTCGATGTTATCTTGGTTATGTGTACCCTTACATGTTATATAAATGAGAACTTGTAAAATGTGGACATGGTTGATGAATATTATAACTTCTAGATGATTGTGTTATATGGTGTAATGCATGTTGTTATGCTTTTTATATATAATTCATCATTCTACATGCTTTCGTAGACATATATGCATCAAAATATATAAAATATATATTATATAAAAATTCGCTCCCAAACCGGGAGCTTCTAAAAATGTCGCTCCCTGCTCCTGCTTCCAAGTAACCTTGATTGGTGCATATGGGAAACCCGACAATACAGGGTGATACAACAGTAGGAAGGAGAATCCAACAGTGTACAAGGACAGGTTGTTATGTACAATGGCATGTCAAGGAGTACGAGGATACTTGGCGTTGTGCAGTGGCATATGGTGTGACACAGCGGCCTCTTGGAGAGTTGCCTCAAAGAAGAATTATGGACAGGGACATTAAGCGTACCATTGGGTGCAACTCACTTAGGATAGATGAGGATGTTGTTGTGCATCTGGGGACGCCATGTTCAACAGAGATAGGTATTCAATTGGGTTATTAGCAGATATGAGGCACAGAGAGGGACATCCCTCAGATTTGAGGCAGAGAGAGGGACATCCCTAGGATTACTCTTCAATATCCCTGCAGACTCTTGATCATACGCTTGGGGACCTACCCCCCCATCACCCTCTAGTGTTGTTTACAACCACTGAGTGTTTGGTTGCTGCCCCTTGATGCTCTCAGTACAAGCAACAGGACATGGGAGGCTCACCCTAGGAAGTTGGATGAAATACAATATGTCATGGGCAAGAGAGACTTTCTAGTTGAAACATTTGGTGGGTGCACAAGCCAACAGATACAGGGTTAGCGATGGCGTGGTTTGCTACCAAGGTAGCATATGTTCCACCCCTAGGCTCACACTTGGGGAGGTGATTATGAGGGAGTTGCATGATGCACTTTCAACGAGACAGTCTAAAGCATTATATGAGCATGAGGTGCAGCAGATGATAGACCTTATTTATAGGCTGATGTTCAGACTCGAGGCAGTATCAGGGTGTAATTTAGGGAGATAGGATAACAAATATCATGGTGTGGTATGGCAGGCGCAAGGCAGTTTTGCATGAACCAGATTGATTCATGACATGTGGAGTCTATATATTAATTACATGCAGGGAGAAAAGACATGGGACAATTGGATTCGAGCAGTCATCAGAACTATTCTGCAGCAGATATGGTTATGGGATCCATGGATTTAGTTGGCTGACAGGTCGCTCCATTTCATGATGAGCAGGATTAGGACAGAGGGTGATCTACGTCACTTTGGGGTTGACACATGGTGGATCGTTGAGGCCACCATTGTATGGCGAGGTAGATTTTTCTTCTTGTTGCTCACGATCGAGATTAGCGGTAGATGGGTAGATATTGACGTCATGGGGATGTCTGGGCTAGAAGAGCTTGGCTTTCTCCGATATTTCGCCATTGGGTTTCAGGAGAGGAGGATACAGCGTGCGCACGATGGGCAGTCTGTCATGGTCAGAGTGGCACAACAACAACATGGTGGTACCCTTTCTAGACTAGCATGGGATCCAAGCATCAAAGGACTGATCAATCTAGTTACCTTTAAGGATGAGTCTGTTTCTACAGGGGAAGATCATTCAGATCTTCCATTTGGGTTTAGTGATTTGTTGTTGGTATGGGGGAATTCACTAGGATGGTAGGATGACCAGCAAGAGGAGATCAAAGGCAGCTCATGCAGGAGAGTATTCATCTCCACAAGGAATGGGTTGTATCTTTAGGGTTTACCATTAGAGTGCATGACATGGACTACTCAGTAGGGCAACTTCATGGGGAGTTGGACAGAGTTTTACATTATTAGGATGCTCTACTTATTGGCGGTAAGCAGAGGGCTTCTAATGCTTATACCTAGCGGGATAGTGAGTAGAGCAAGGGGTGCTTCACGTTGATTAGGATAGCTTGGGATCCTGGTATCGAGGGAATGCTCCATCATAGGACAATGCAGAGATCAAGGACGATCCAGTGGCATATTTGGGACCCTGGTATAGTTTGCAGTGACAGTGGGGATCAACAATTAGAGAGAGCTCTTGTTCAGGCATTACTTGAGGACAAACAATTTTTGGTGGGGAGGACTATAATATCCCCAATTTTGTTTTTTCAATGGAGGGGATTAACAGATTTTAATGGGGAGGTGCTAAACCTAGCACATATTTGTAATATGGGACTTAGGAGAAATGGAAAATTACAGCTCTAATAGAATGTGGGGGCCACGAAGAAAGGAAATTCGATCCAATGGAGCAATCCGCACTTCCTGGAGGAAAGAGAAAGAGAAAGGGTGCAAACTAGTGGAGAGTGCGGGCCACCAAGGAGGAGAGGGCCAACAATTATAAATAGAGCATGAAGACTCTCATTTGGAAATCTTTGGTCATTTTACAATTGAACACTAGTTATCTTGAGCTGCTTAGCCAAGACAACCCATGTTGTTCATCACAAGGAATTTCTGAGCTGGAATTCCACCCTCACTTTAGAGAACTTTGAGTGTCTCCCAAGTGAGGCAATTTGGGGAGCTCAATTCAATGCTTCTATTGGACATTATTGCAGGAATTTACTCAGCAATGCACATTTCTTAGGCGCAGAGGTATTTTTGTGGAGCACATTGTGGGAGTAAGCATGGGTTAGAGGCTTCGAGCTTGTGCAGGGAATTTTCTTATTGTTAGACCGAAGTTTGGATGGCGATTCGCCAGGCTGGATTGGAGACTATTACTTGGGTTGATTTTTCTATGTTTTGGCAGGGGTGCAAAAGCTATTTAACCAAGTGTTGCGCAAGGCTTTAGAGAAGTGGAGTTGGGAGAGATAAGGGTTGAAGATAGCAGGTACTTCTCAGTGGAGAATTTAGCTGGAGCTGGGAGAAATTTTTCGTGGTAGATTTGGGCATAATTTAGTAGTATCAAAACTGTGGGGTGTTTTCTGGCCAGAATGGGCAATTCACACTTGTTGGGGGTCACCGGAGGTCGGTGGATTTAGCCCAAACCCTTTCTGGGTTTTGTGGGTTTATTGAGAGGAAACTAGAGTTAATTGTACAGAATTTTCCGGGCAATATTTGGGCCATAAACCCACATTCTTATAACAAGGCATATTGCAGGTTAGCTGGGAAGTTCACATCACTTTGTATGTTCAGTTTTGGCTTGGAATTGGGCCAAACCATTTATGGGTATGTGGAGTGGAGCCTGTGGCTGCAATTTCAGAGCATTATGGCCATTATTTTGAGCATAATGTCCATTTCCATCGGGAAGCTAGTAATAAATTTTCTTGGCAGTGCACATTATCAGTTTGGAGCCATTTCAGCAGTTGGATCAGCGAGATTTCACCTGAGGTTTGCTTAGCTAGCATATTAGGCCTAGGTTCTACCATTCCTTCCCATTTATGTACTCAGATTTCTATATTAATAAAATGGTTCGATTGTTTGGCTTAGTTTATTGCGTATTTCGATGTGCATGCTTGGAATTTGTTTATCGTTGTTTCTTCCTTTTTCATGTCTTTGTTTGATGCTGTAAATTTCAATTTGGGATATTACATAATAGAACACAATTCTGGATGGTGATTCCCCCTAGAGGCCTTACCCCTTGTAAAAGTGTATTTTCAGCATCTATATAAAGGTGAGGTGAAGGTTTGGGCTTTGATCCCCCCTTCTACGTGACTATTTGTCACTCAATGGATTGATATCTTGGTCTTGTTATGGAAGAAATATACCTACAAAATAACCCTGTAAAATCACAATAATAGAGGAAATAACTAAGAAAGAATATCATATAAAAATCAACTCAACATATAAAATGTTTTTTGCAAAATGGTTTATTTATTGAATGGCATCAAATGATCTCACAGTCAACAACAATTACTAGAAGAGAGGTTATCCCTTTATAAAACTTTTCCTAATGGTTATATAACAACTAATTCGACTCTTCCTCTATTAATTATTATTAGCATTTTTAACTAGTCATCCACATGTTTGAGACTTAGGAACTTTTAATTAAAATATCACATTACAATTCATGAATTTTCCCACTAAGGGGTCGAATTGACTCAAATATTCCTCTGGAGGTCCAATGCCCCCTTTGCTTATGGCCTGAAAGTTGAATAATTGTCCAAGATACTCCAATGTTCTACTTGATTTCCCAAAATAGCTAGTTAAAAGCTCCAATGACTAGTTGACTTGACTTATAACGGCTAGTAAACTTGACCTTGCTACCTTTTTGCTTAATCTCCTATGCCTTGATGAATTTTCCAATTCTACTCCCTGGGTTTGTTGTAACTTTCCCTGATTTCATTTGGATCTTTCTTTGTTTGACAAAATTATGCCCATCATTGCCACATCATCACTTCTTGCCATGTCATTATGCCCTATGGTGGATCTCTAACACCCTTGGGAATTTGTAGATACTGATACATGGATTTTGTTCGTCTTGCTTTGTACACCAATTTTGACATATTGCATGTAATTCTGTGAAGATTTTCTCCTGCTATCTCACATGGAAACTTGCCTTTCCATGTCATCACACCCAAGTGGATGATCTCTAATGCCTTAAGGATTTGAAAAATCGAAAACATGGGTTTTGTTTCTCTTGTTGAGTAAACCACTTTTCACATAATGCATGTGAAAATTTATCTAATGCTCCCCTTATTCTTCCCTTGGAAAATTTGTAACACCTATTGACTAGTTTTGATCGATCATAACTTGAACATGCCTTCTTTGATTAAAGAAATTTCATGTGGCATGTCATCCTCTCAACAAATTAAACAATCTAAGACTGTGTTGACTTTTTCACTTCTAGGATAATTTTGCATTGGGTGGGAAAATTCCAATACGGAATCCTATTGGAACCGTATTGCAGCAACTGGAAATTATTCTCCTAATTGTTAATTTAATTGAACCATTTATTTATTGTTTGCTACATCAAATACTGAATAGATTACACTGCAATCTACACAAATAAAATTGCAGAAAAATAAACACTCGAAGAAATGCTAGCATACATACATAACATAACACAATTATTTTTGGACAAAAGTCCCTAGAAAAACCCAACTTGGGAAAACTGGTGCAGCAGCTGATGGTTTTATTATTAAGCAACAACGAAATAATCTGAGTACAATTTGGATGCTGAACACTGGCAATCCTGCAGAGAAAATACTGGAAAAAATCTAGTGAGGAATTATCCTCACTCCACAAGCAAATTCGGGCTCTGACCACAGCTCCAAGTGAGCCATCCAAACAGCCTTTGCACCATCCTAGCTAAATCCCTTTTGCACTCAGTCTGCATCAGCATCACCTCAAGTCGTCTAGTTTGTTGTTGTCTAGGAAAATATATCTCCTGGCCTCCAGAACCTCTGTCCATCTTCTGGCACTGGAACTCGTCTTTCCCCAACAAAATTGAAACTACCTCCAAAGGCTACTGCACTGCCCCAGCGTCAGCCTCTCTATGGTTCTTTTGCCTCTCTGCAAATGCACTCATCGGATCTAGAATTCTCCCTCCAGCTTCACTGTCTCTACCCCTCTCACTTCTTCGATCTCTGACTCTCTTTCTGGCAACTGACTGCTGCTACTCTGGAAATCGATCTGCCATGAAATCGAACTTCTCAAGTGTATTCTCCATCACCACATCGACCTCCTCTTATAATCCTCTATTGGAGCACCAATGGCCAAGATTAGAACTTAATCAATGGCTAGGATCATCTCTGGATCGATCTGTGTGAGTTTCTATTTGATTCTCATCTTATCTCAATTAATACTGATTAATTAAGCATATTCCCTAGGTTTAGACTTAGGAAACTTTTAAAAACTGGTTAAAAATCTAATTAAGTCATTTCTAGGTGGAATTTCCAGAAACGATTTCTGGGTTTTGGAGATTTCATGTATTCTAGCCTCTCCACAAAATATCGTGGCTAGAACACATCTGATGCTACAAAAACTAACACTCCCTCTTAGTGAGGAATGTGTTGTGCTACTGCGCCCCCTATAACAGCACCCTGTCTCTACATCATCTCTTGTCATGCTGCTGATGTCTGGCCGTACCACCCACCAACCACTGCATAACTCTGATATACGTTGCATCTGTGCTACTACTGACTCTGCTAAACTGCTGTCAACACTACATCTGCACTACAACTCCGTCTCATCTGTTGCTACTGCAACTACAACATCTACAACAAAAAATCATCCAAAATAGTGAACCAACTGTGATCAATATAATGCATCTGTCACCCAAGTCTCTCATTGTTGCTAGTATCTGTACTGTCACTGAAAAATCTGCTTTGTTGCTAACTCTGCATTGCTACCAACTCTGAACTGCGCTCCCCAGCATCTGACCGCTACAAGTCTCTACAACTATCACGTTGGCATCTGATTGCATCAACTATCACTGATCCATCATGCTACTGAAAACAGTGTGCCCCTGTAGCAAGGTATTGATCCATGAGGTGGAATCCTCTGTTGATTTGGGGTAGCATCGGATGTGCTCTAGCCACGTAAATTGGTGGAGAGGCTATAGAACATGAGATCTCCAAGACCCAGAAATGGTTTGGGCAGAATCTAACCAATTTGGGAGATATTAAAATAATTAATATTTTTAATGGAGTTCATAAGTCTAAACTTAGGAAAAATAAAATATTAATGTGAATTAAT
This sequence comes from Pinus taeda, assembly GCA_000404065.3. NCBI lineage: Eukaryota > Viridiplantae > Streptophyta > Pinopsida > Pinales > Pinaceae > Pinus > Pinus taeda. Next base: position 12,556 of record APFE030848169.1, on the reverse strand, counting down.
ATTAAACTGAGTTAGAATGGTCCAAAAGACATGGATTAAGCACAACTTTGATATACGTTGCATCTGTGCTACTGCTGACTCTGCTGAACTGCTATCAACATTATATCTGTACTGCAACTCCCTCTCATCTGTTGCTGCTACAACTACAACATCTACAACGAAAAAGCATCCAAATTACTGAACCAACTGTGATCAGTATAATGCATCTGTCACCCGAGTCTTTGATTACTGCTAGTATCTGCACTGTCACTGAAGAAGCTGCTTTGTTGCTGACTCTGCACTACTGCCAACTCTGCATTGCACTCCCCAGCGTCTAACCGCTACAAGTCTCTGCAACTATCACTCTAGCATCTGACTGCATCAACTATCACTGATCCATCATCCCACTGAAAACAGTGTGCCCCTGTAGCAAGGTATTGATCCATGAGGTGGACTCCTCTGTTGATTTGGGGTAGCATCAGATGTGCTCTAGCCACGAAAATTGGTGGAGAGACTATAGAACATGAGATCTCCAAGACCCATAAATGGTTTGGACAGAATCTAACCAGTTTGGGAGATATTAAAATAATTAATATTTTTAATGGAGTTCCTAAGTCTAAACTTAGGAAAAATAAAATATTAATGTGAATTAATACAAAACTGAGTTAGAATGGTCCAAAAGACATGGATCAAGCCAAATCTAATCTTAACCATTGATTAGAGATTTAATTTCGGCTGTTGATGGACCAACGAGAAAAGTATAAGAGGAGGCTTGAGGGTCATTTGGAGAACACACCGAGAGAGATCAAGAACTCAATTTTCTGGGGTAGGGTTTGCTGAGGAAATTGAGTGAAGTGATTTGAGTTGTAGCTGAGGGGCAACGAATACATAGCAGAGAGGCAGAGTTAGTACTGGGAGGATCAGCGCAGAAGCTAGGAGAGGTTGACGCAAAGCCAGCTAGAGGCCACGCAGAGGCAGCCATGGGCTGCGCAGAGCCAGTGAGGGCCAGCGTGTGAGACACAAAGGCTCCAGAGGCTGACGCAGAGCCTAGAGAGGCTATCGTTGGGCCAGATAGGTTGACGCTGGGTTGACACTGAGCCAGAGAGGCTAACGCAGGCCTTAGGATCAGCGTTGGGAGATTTTCGTGGGACAGATTGGAGTTGGAGAGCTAGATAGGGTGACGCAGAGCAACAAAAGATGTATTGTTGCTATGGGATTGTTCAACTGGTACTTTAGCCAGAATATTTGTCTCTGACTGAGAGGTACTACTGTGGCGGCATTCTCTGTTGGGTGAGCCATTTTTGGCACCTAGGCTGTATTCTGAAACTGCATAATAATAAAACCCTCTAAATAGCTGCACCGGTTTTCCTGCATTAGGTTTTTTCGGGAACATTAGTCCAAAAAAAACGGTGTCACTTGTGTGCTTGTTTCTTTCAGTTGATGATTTGTATGTGTTGATTCTGTACTTGTATTTATTTTCAATATTTACATGATAAATAACTTGTTAAGTAACTGAACAAGTAGGAAGACATAAATCAAATAGTACATGAAGAATTTCTAACGGATAGACTTAGAAACTCCAACATGGTATCAGAGCGAAGTTGCACATCACAGGATAACTGAAGACATCAGTCGAGCAAAGCAGCAGCAACAAAAACAGCTGTCTCGAGTGACAGAGTTGTTCCTAGCAGAAAGCAACAAGGAAGGGGTGACGCAAAGAGCCTGCATCATCAGTTCGAGCTAGGAGGAGGATCAACGTTAAGGTAGAGAACAGCAGACTTGACCTACGCAGGGCTCGGTCATCTTTCTCAGTCAGGAAGGATCGACGCTGTGGCCAGGAGGTGCAGACCAGTGCCGGGATTGCACAAAGCCTAGAGGCTCTAACCTTCAGATTGCTAGGGCATAGGAGGTTGTGAGTAAGTTGCGGAGCGAAGCTGGTGGGATACTGTGGTCAGAACAGTACCTAATAGGGCAAGACCAAGGAGGAAGGAGTTGTTGCTGAGGATTTCCAGCCAAGAAATCCAGATAAGTGGTGCGGCTGCACAAACGATCGGAGTGGGCCATCTCAACATTGGCAGAGGGATATCCAAAAGGGAAATCGAGGCTCAGAGGGAGTCAAACCAAGAACTTCCAGACAGGAAGTTGAGAGTCTCAGCAGGAGTCAATTAGAGGACTTCCATGAGGGAAGTAGAGAGACTCGAAAGAGTTGAAAGAGGAGCAGCAAAATGGCAGTGAATGGGCTAAGAGATCAGGATAGAATGGACGGAGCTTCAAACTTTGTAGTCTGGAAAGCCAGGATCTTTTCCATTCTAAACAAGTATCGCATCAAACACTTCGCCTTCAAAACGATAGCGATCCCAGTTGACCCAGCTGAAAATGACAAGTACGAGGAGGCAATGCGAGGGCTAAGTGCATCATTCTTGACGGGGTCAAGGATCATGTGATACCACATATTGTTGAGAAGAGCACAGCAAATGAGATGTGGGATGCCCTGAAGAAGTTGTATCAGCATACTTCCATGTAGAGGAAGAAGCTTCTAGAAAATCAGTTGCGATCAAACCAAATGCAGAGGGGCGAGCAGATAGATATCTTCCTTGGGCGATTGACGGAGATCCGGGACTAGGCGACTTTCATAGGGGCCACGCCGAATGAGGAGATGTTGGTGAGGACCGCATTGAACGCAGTCTCAAAGGACTGGAAGGTATTTGTCCAGAGCTTATTGGGCAGGTTGAACCTTTCATATTTGTGGAACTGTGGGTGGCTCTTCGTCAAGAAGAGATCAGACGGCTAACCAAGGCAGGGAGTAGCGGTAAGGGGGTCAGAATCAAGAAAGAGGCAGAGGAGGATGTTGCTCTAGCATCTGCGAGAAAGTAGGTGAAATGGAAGAAGAAGGACCTCTCCAACGTAAAATGCTTCCACTGTGGGGAACTGGGTCACTATGCGAAGCAGTGTCGGAGGAAGGAGAGCAAGGAAGAGGCTTCTAAGACCAAGGCAACGCTTTTGAGGGCGGAGAAAGAAGTGGAGACAGATGATGATTGTGCCATAAGTGCTCATGCACCACTTGAGATGAAGTGGGGAGACATCGAGCTATAGTCAGACAGAATACAGGCGATGAGGGCCAGGATCCTCGAGGTACCCAACCTCTTGGATTATACCTGGCTATGGGAGCCCCGAAGAAAAGTAGTAGGACTGGCAGATGTCGGTAAAGACGGATGCGAATGGAGCGATATAGAATGCTACAATGCAAGAGTCCCAAGACAGTGTGAGGCAGCAATGCGAGATGCATGGAGTTGTTGCAGCAGCGCAGAGGTCAAAGAGGGAGCACTTGTCAACGACAAAGGGAGCTTCAGTGTTGGGAGTGTCCCTAGCCTGACAGAGATGTCAGAGTTGGGAGGATCAATTACTTACTTCTCAGTAACTGAGTTGCAGTGCAGCAGTTAGCAGTGGCAGTGCTATGGGCAACATGATGAGAGGGGATGCAGTGCAGATGCAGTGGCAGTGGCAGGGCCATGGGCAACAACATGGATGCAAAGGGAGCTGTCGTATGGATGTAGCAGTGGCAGTGGCAGGGCCATGGGTAGCAGTACATAATGCAGCAGTGCAGAGGATGTTGAGCGAGGAGGCCTAGCATCAGCACAGGGACCGATGCTGGATGATGAGGGTGATAGTCAGTGAGGAGTATTACTAGAGCACAATCCTCGCTAAGAGGGAGTGTTGATTTGGGGTAGCATCGAATGTGCTCTAGCCACAAAAATTGGTGGAGAGGCTATAGCACATGTGATCTCCAAATGTCGGAAATGGTTTGGGCAGAATCTAACCAGTTTGGGAGATATTAAAATAATTAATATTTTTAATGGAGTTCCTAAGTCTAAACTTAGGAAAACTAAAATACTAATGTGAATTAATATAAAACTGAGTTAGAATGGTCCAAAAGACATGGATCAAGCCAAATCTAATCTTAGTTGTTGATTAGAGACTTAATATCGGTCGTTGATGGACCAACGAGAAAAGTATAAGAGGAGGCTTGAGGGTCAGTTGGAGAACACACCGAGAGAGATCAAGAACTCAATTTTTTGGGGCAGCGTTTGCTGAGGAAATTGAGTAAAGTCATCTAAGTTGTAGTTGAGGGGCAGTGAATACATAGCAGAGAGGCAGAGTTAGTACCCAGAGGATCAACGCAGAAGCCTGGAGAGGTTGACACAAAGCTAGCTAGAGGCAGCCAGAGGCCACACAGAGGCATCCAGGAGTTGTGCAGAGCCAGTGAGGGCTAGCGTGTGAGACGAAGAGGCTCCATAGGCTCACACAGATCCCCGAGAGGCTAACGTTGGGCCAGATACGTTGACGCTGGGCTAACGCTGAGCCAGAGAGGTTGACGCGGGCCTGAGGATCAGTGCTGGGAGATTTTTGTGGGACAAATTGGAGCTGGAGAGCTGGATAGGGTGACGCAATCCCTATCAGGGTGACGCAGAGTAGCAGAAGTTGTATTGTTGCTATGAGATTGTTCATCCGGTAATTTAGCCGGAATATCTGTGTCCGACTGAGAGGCACTACTGCCAAGGGTATTCACTGTTGGATGAGCCATTTCTGGTACCCAGGTTGTATTCCGAAACTGCATAATAATAAAACCCTCTGGATAGCTACACCAATTTTCCTGCATTGGGTTTTTCCAAGGACATTAGTCCAAAAACAACGGTGTCACTTGTGTGCTTGTTTCTTTCAGTTGAAGATCTGTATGTGTTGATACTGTACTTGTATTTATTTTTAGTATTTACATGATAAATAACTTGTTAAGTAACTAAACAAGTAAGAAGAAATAAATCAGATAATACAGGAAGAATTTCTAATGGATAGAATTAGAAATTCCAACATCCTCAAGGATCCTACCCATCTATAGCGCTCTGGGGTTACAGCTCCAAATCACCCCACCTCACTCTTGGAGGTATGTTAGCAATCATAGCGCAATCTTTCTCCAACCTGGAGGATAGCCTATCGATCTCAGCATGTGCTACAACTTGGTCTTGCTTCTCCTCTTTGTCCTTCTTTTTGAGAGGACATTGGGTACTGTAGTGACCAAGTTCACCACACCTAAAGCACATGATCTTCGACAGGTCCTTCTTCTTCTTCCGCTACTCTCGTTGTCCTTGATTGGGACCCTTTGATGCGAGGGCCACATTATTTTCCTCCTTCAATTACTTATGTCTGTTTTTGTTACCATTGATGGAGCTCTTTAGAAGTGCTTGCCTCAATTCCTCTTGCCACAAGTCAACCCACATCCTGTCCCAATCTGGTAGCTTGTCTCTGCCCAATATGCTTTGGACAAAGACTTGCCATTCCTCAGAGACACTGTTGAGTGCCAATCTCAGAAGCTCTGTGGGTTGAGGCCCTGCCCCAACAACTGACAACTGGTCTCGAACCTCCTTAATCCTGGTGAGGAAGGGATCTATGCCTTCTCCTTCTGCATCCTGATGCATCTCAGCTTCCCCTCTAAGTACATCTTTTGCTGCTCGAAAGTGCCCTGATATAGCGTGGTGAGAGCATCCCACATCTCTTTGACAGTATCCTTGCCAGCTACGTGTGAGACTATATGGTCCCAAACTCCATCCAAAATCTCACCTTTGCCATTTCTTTCCTATATTCCTTCACCTAATCCACATCCTAGGGAACTGCCACAACGTTGTCTATATAGAGCTTCAGGTCATATTCATCCAACACGAAGGGCATCTGGCCTTCTAGATGACATAGTTGGAGGAGTCATCCAACCTATCCTAATCTCTCAACCCAACTATGGCCATCTAAACAAAATGTCGAAAATATCCTCTTTCCTTCTGCTCAGTTGCTACTCTACTATTCGCACTCCTTTCTGGAGTGACAAGATCTGCTCACAACGACTGCTGATCTACAAGGAAAAATTGAACTTCTTGAGACTAGAACTTCTTTGAGGAAAATTTTCCCTCTGTGTGTGCTCTTATTCCTTCCACTCGACACTGACTTTGATCTAGTGAACTGTTGCAAAAACCACTGCATCCAGCTAGATATCTTCTCAACGAAAAATCTGAGCTGCTCCCTCTGCCTCTGGAATCACTCGATCTAGAAAGATCGAATTTTTTTGCCCCACTCAGAAAAATCTAGCCTCCACAAGTAATTCGACCTCCTGGAAGAATGACTATGCTATCCTTAGGAATTTTGGCCTGCTGCGCACAATGAGCAGCGAAATTCCTTCTCTTTTCACTTCTAAGCTCTTCGGTTGATCAACTGTGCTCTGGTACCATGTGAAAATTCCAACACTGAATCCTATTAGAACCTTCTTGCAGCAACTAGAAATTATTCTCCTGATTGTTAATTTAATTTAACAATTTATTTATTGTTTGCTACAACAAATAATGAATAAATCACACTACAATCTACATAAATAAAACTGCGGAAGAATAAACATTGGAAGAAATGCTAGCACACACATAAAATAAAACAATTATTTTTGGACAAAAGTCCCCGGAAAACCCCAACTTGGGAAAATTGGTGCAACAGTTGTGGATTTTATTATTAAGCAACAGTGAAACAATCTGAGTACAATCTGGATGTCGAATACTGGCAATCCTACAGAGAAAATACTGGCAAAAATCTAGTGAGGAATTTTCCTCACCCCACAGGAAAATTCGAGCTTTAACCACAGCTCCAAGTGAGCCGTCCAAACTGCCTCTGTGCAGCTACTTCGCCACCCTAGCGCAGTCCCTTTTGCACCTAGTCTGAATCAACCTCTCCTTAAGCCGTCTAGTCTGCTGTTGTCTGGGAAAATGTCTCTCCTAGCCTTTGGAATCTCTTCCCAGCTTCTGGCACTGAAACTCATCTTTCCCCATCAAAATCGAAACTACCTCTAGAGGCTACTATGTTGTACCAGTGTCAGCCTCTCTGTGGCTCTTTTGCCTCTCTGCAAATTCACTCACTGGATCTGGAATTCTTCCTTCGACTTCACTGTCTCTGCCCCTTCTCACTGCTTCGATCTCTGACTCTCTTTTCGGCAATTAAATGGTGCTACTCTGGAAATCGATTTGCCAAGAAATCGAACCTCTTAAGTGTATTCTCCATTACCACATCGACCTCCTCTTATAATCCTCTATTGGAGCACCAATGACCCAGATTAGAACTTAATCAATTGCTAGTATCATCTCTGGATCGATACATGTGAGTTTCTAGATGATTCTCACATTATCTCAATTAATATTGATTAATTAACCATATTCCATAGGTTTAGACTTAGTAAATATTTAAAAATTGGTTAATAATCTAATTAAGTCATTTCTAGGCAGAATTTCCATAAATGATTTCTGGGTTTTGGAGATTTCATGTATTCTAGCCTTGCCACAAAATTTCATGGCTAGAACACATCCAATGCTACAAAAACTAAAATTGGGAAATGTGAATTGTCTTGGTAAGCGTGAAATGCGGACTGCGAGACTACCATATGTGAAAACATCTTAGGGATACTACACCAAAACCAAGGCCACCTACAAACTATATAGACTTACTTGGACATAGGTTGGACTAATCCATACACTGGTGATTACCCCTACAAAATCAGGTTCCCATAAAACCATGAGTTCTCAAGTAAACCCATCAAAGGTCCTCCAATCCTATCCAGGATGAAAGGAACCTGAGACGAGCTGAAAGGGATAGGACATGATTTGACCAAAACAACAAGGCACAAACAATGAGACACAAGGTCTAGGATACTTCAGAAAATATCTCACATGGTTGTTACGTGGCTTTTGACTTGTGACCTTGGGTTTACAATGGCGCGAAAAAATGTTGCAATAGAATATACTACCTATGCTGAAGGATGGGTAACAAGACCTTACCCTATGTGTGTCCATTGCACCAAGTTGCACAAACCTTTGCAACCTTGCAAATTCGATCCGTAACAGGGATCTACTATCAACTTTGATGCATGAACAAGAGACAAGGATGGGGTTAGGGAAAAGTTAATTACTACCACTTGTTAAATTATCAATTTGAAAATGGAGGTGAATTTGGGAAATTGTATTGAATTCTGTCGAGAACTCATTACTGGATCTTGTCAATGGAAACCAACAAGGAAGGTCAAAGGTTGAATATCCCATGTAAATGGCATGACTATATTCACTCCTTTGGGTTACAATCTTTATCTTATGGTATACGGAAATAATTTTATAATTAAAGAAAGATGGATACGAAAACATATATATAAGAATGAAATTGAGAGAAATAAAAACTTAAAAATTTGTTTATCTCATTAATACAAGCCCAATCTCAATGAAAAGCTATCCCCAACTTGGCCAGTGAAATATCCATTATACATGCAATTACATGGAAATAAAACAGATAACCTTTTTAGAAAAAGCAACTTGCGGTACTTAAAAGGGAAACCACTAGAATAACTCACATCCTTTATTGCAGGGAAAGGTCCGTTGGAGGCAACCTAATCCTGTCCCAGAAAAGCTGCAATCACAAAGTTGCTAATAATGACCAATTATAATATAGCCTAAAAACATTACTTAATATTCTTAAATATATAATTCAGATAAAAATTCAGGTACCCTGCTTTCAGACTCGTGTCCTGTTGGATGCATCCTGAATAAATATTATATTGATGATTTTGTATAGCATATCAAATTCTAGAACCATTTTTAACAAATCAATAACATAAGATTTTCAACATTAGCTCAATATGTTTCCTTGTATTTACTCTTTAATAGAATATTAGATAAAAAGGGGACATGCCTACCTCTTCTCTGTTTCATCTGTTGTGAAGTTATTTCCTACTAGATTCCTGCATGTCATGATATTAGTTATTACAATTTGGATAGCGTAGTTGATGGAAACAAGCGTGTTGATGATCACACCTAATAATAGATACTAACATTCACTAATAAAGGATGCAACCAATTATAACTGAGATAGAAATAACGACAGGTGGTGATATAAAAAGAGGGAAAAGAAGGCAGAGTAGAAGAGATATAGCAAATTTCTCGAGGTCAACAGATGAATTTGTATCAGAAATTACTCCTCTTTGCATACACTTGCAAATTGTTGTCACGAAGCCATGTTGGAAGAGCTCCTGAAAATTGGTTGTAAGATAGATCTCTGCAGACACAGGATATCAGCGGTACAGTATGATATAATTGTTAATAAAATTGAGATTTCAGAAATAATAATGTATATGCTCTAAAATATATACATATGCGAGTGTTACAATGCCTAATGATAATATCCTTTATGTCAGTCATTCGCACTTGATGATAGTCATGTAGTCATTTGACATCTAGACATTAGAACTTTCTGTTAGTAGTATTTACTTTATGTCAGTCATTAAGGTTTGATGCTAAGTAATGGTTGCTGGGACATTTATTGCCATTACTCATTTTAAAGTATCAATTAGAATCTTACTAGGTGGCAAAATACTAAAGATCATGCATGCATGTAAAGTCACTTATCCCACATGCAAGGATCAAAGGGGTGAAAGGAAGAAGAAATTATAAATAGGCCCATAAGCCTCAAAAAGGATATGGTATTGAGATGTTTTGTTATGGGCAGTAGACCTACACCATACTATAGCATGGAAGTGCAACATTTATACTATAACACTCACAATCTAGGCTTAAGTTCATTCCCAGATTTCATACTTGTTCATGAAAGTTTTCTTGTCTTATATACTATTCTATAGTTCCTTTATCAACATAGTTCTATCTGTATTTGGAAGATTAAGATCGTCTATTACATTTCCTTGCTGTAATATCCCTCTTATATAATTGATTTAATTTCCAGAAATTTAAATTCAAGAAATCCACTATAAATATTTGCCAGAAGATTCAACAATAAATTTTAAACATCATTCTAGAAATTGTAGAAAAAACACTGCAAGATCCAGCTATTTTATTTATAAATTGGAAGGAAATTGCATCACTTAATTTGGAAGAAAACTTGATGGAAAATTTTTCCCCAAAACCCTTTTCTTGACTCCCTTAGCTCTGCAACTCATTCTCCACAGCAAATTGAAGATTCGGCCCTCTTGAATAATGCAATCGACCAGCTTGAACCCTAGCAATTCGGCCCTCCTGAGCAATCTAATTCGGCCCTCTGATTGACTGAAACCAATCTCCACCAGCTAAGTTGTGTATTTCAACATCAAAATTGGGAATACTTGAGGGTTCTCACACACAATAGCTTCTCGAGCTATTCAACAATTCACGAATCAAATATAACCATACCCCTTTTCGTCAAGTCTCCTTTTCTTTATAATTTTTCCCTCTACAAAATACCATGGGTGGCAAAATAATACCATGGGTCACTTATTTTTATAAAGTGACTTTACCACTTTTATTTAATTATTAGGATAATATTTACTAATTAATCTATTGACCCCCTTTTTCTTGTTGATAACCTTTAGGGATCATGGTAGGCTATGACTTCACTTTTCTCTGTTGTCATGGATTGGAAAGGGACATTACAGTCCTCCCTTCCCGAAATTTCTTATCCTCAAGCAACTATAAGCTGGGATGCTATAATACCTATTCGCCTTCCCATGTGGCGTCTTCTATCGATAGGCCATCCCAACAAATTAAGTACTCCTTGATAATTCGATTTCTCAACTTCCTTTCTCTTGTATCCATGACCTCTTCTAGAACGAGGACCAATTTCCGCTCCTCATCTAATGTTGGAAGTTTTATTGTCGCATTAACCTGCTGCCCAAGTACCCTTTTGAGGCAAGATACGTGGAAGACATTGGGAATCTTGCTTTCTTCCAATAGCTCTAGTTCATAAACCACTTCCACAATTTTCTGCATCACCCTGTAAGGTCCATAAAAACGGGGCTTCAATATCTCAGAGCCACGTCTTTTCAAGGAGAATTGTCTATACAGCTGAAGCCTTAGGAAGACAAGGTCCCCCTCTTGGAAACTACGCTCCACCCTGTCACAATATGCATATATCTTTTGCTGATTTTGGAACATCTACAAGTTTTCTTTGAGGATTCTAAGAATGTCCTGACTATTTTGTAACTAATACTTTTCCTCTGGTGCCCTTATATCTCCTAATTCCATCTCAATAAATGTGGGAGCATCATATCCATATAGTGCCTTAGAAGGAGTCATGCTAATGGGCATATGGTAAGTAGTGTTGCAGCAATATTCTCCGAAGTGCAACCACCGGATCCACATCTTCTGCTAATCGGCCACATAGTTTCCCAAAAATTAAAATAACCTTCCATTTGTTGATGATCTTTCTCTAGCCATCTCTCTGCGAATGGTAGCTAATGCTCAAGGGTAGTTCCTTGCTAGCCAATCTAAATAGCTCTTGCTAAAATGCATTGAGGAATCTACTATTTCGGTCACTGACAATATGCTTGGGAACCTTGTGCAATCTAAAGACCTCCCAAAAAAAGTTTTTTCTACTTGTGTTGCTATGTAGTTCAAGAATATTTCCATAAAGTATGCAAATTTGGTTAGCCTACCCACCACCATAAAGATACAGTTTCTCCCTTCCACCTTTGAAAATCTTGTTGTCGCCTGGATTGTACAGGGACCGCGACAACTGCTTACAGTGGGAGTTGTCACTCTGATCCCCACCCACTCTGTTCTAGTTGTCTCCCAACACCAAGCTATGGGGGGTAATCCCTATGGAAATGAGATGAAGGAAAACAAGTTGGGAACCAACTTGTTTGGAAGACACAAATGAGTGTCCTAGCTACTTGGTTAAATTTAGCAAAATTAATGATTAGATTAGATTTTGAATATGAGACCAGTGCCTTATGGAGTCACAATTCTTGCTTAATGTAAATTAATGTCAAGTAATCAGATAGACACCCATTGCTTAATATGATAGACTATCCTATATGATATGCAATTCCTAAGAGCTAAGTGTGATGCGAGGATGTTGGTTATTTTAAGCTTATATGCCTAGTCTAAGTTGAACCTCTCCCTTAACTGTTTTAAGAAATAGTGTTCTGAGTAGGTTGTGAAATGGAAGCCCACGGGAAGTAGGCAGTGGCCTTGTTGACCACTGCGTGTCAACTACCCATAGCAAGTACACTCCCTTTTCTTCGCAAAAGGGACAGCGCTTGATCGACAGTCATCATCCATTTGATCATATTAAGTTGTAAACCCAGTCTGCATGTTGAATTGTAAATAATCTTAGCAGAGTCGAGTCATGTATGTAAATTGCCTAGGTGGACCTAATTTTCTAGTGATAATCTACGTTCTGGAAGGTTTTTCGTCTCACCGATCCATGATCGGTAGAGTTTTCCTTCAACCTGACCCCAAAGCCGAAATGAATTTTGTCATTAGAGTCTTAGGAGAATCCTAGTGTGTTAATCTGCTAGATTATGTTTGGTCGCAGAACTGGGTGCTCTATGAGGGTCTATGTCAAAGGGCTTTTCCCCCCTTGAGATGTAAAATTGTAAAAGTCATGATGTAAAGTGTCTTGAGGGTTAGGAAATGTTTTAATCCCCTCATGGGTCCTAAGTCCTAAGTCCTAGGGAATCTTTTCCAAAGGCTGAGTTTGAGGATCCATAATAAAAAATAATAAAATAATAATAAAAAATTAAATA
>APFE030848143.1:76475-108179 GCA_000404065.3 Pinus taeda | reverse complement strand
CCATGGTCCAAAACCATAGGTTCAAATCCCAAGGACTAACTACCATGGACCAAGAGTAAGTTCCCCAACATATATGCGCTTTAGTAATGTATAACCCGCGTGTATACGTGCCTTAGTCTAGATGAACCTACGTATATGTCTTTTTCTTCTTTCTGAGTGCTTGAACTGAGATCTGTCACCAAGTTGAGTTGCCATCAAGGACAACACCAGAGCCATATCATCAAACCTATGCCATAATGCCAACAATCTCCCCCTTTGGACTTGATGGCAACACCAAGATCCTCTTTCATTCTCCCCCTTTGTCATCAAGGGTAAAGGGTTGTGCTCCCCCTAAGTACATGCTGAAATCTTTGTCCTGTTGTGCTGACCATGCTCTCCTTGACTGTAGGAAAGATCTGTGAACCATGACATATACATCATAAAAGGCCTTTCTATCTCCAAAAGACACAATACATACATCCTTCACCCAACCATGTGGGGATCATCCACCCAACCAAGTGGGGTTACATCAGAAAATTACATATGACAACCAAGTACATTGCATCTTCATCCCAGGCATAATGGGGAAACCAAAAATAGGCCGTTACATGACCTTGACACCATAAAAGAGATACATGACATAGAGATGAAATATGTAGAGCAATACTTATGAAAGTCACCAAGCAACAACAACTGTCAATCACCATTCAAATCAACAACCATGATTTCTTTCTGTTCTCCCTCTGCCACAACAGCTGTGAACAAGAGCCACAAGCATCTAAGATAATGCCAACAATGCATCATTAGAAGTTTATCTACTCCCCCTGAACTAGTGCCAGATGGTCTCTTTCAGACCCATATCAGACAAATTCCAACCAGAGCCTATTCCTTCTGATATCCATCAAACCTCCATATACGCAACTTTCTCTGCACCAACCTGCGAATGTACGCGGATCCTCCTCAGAAAACTCGTGTACACCCCTTTTTCTCTGAAACAGATAAATTTAACAGAAAGATGATGCATCAACTACTCCCAACTTTTGTCTGAGATATTCAAAAGTTTCCCTAGGCAGTGGTTTGGTGAGAATATCAGCAACTTTTTCCTTAGAAGGAACATACTCCAATTTGACCTTTTGTTCCAACACTTGTTTCCAGAGAAAGTGATACTTGATCGGTATGTGCTTGGTCTTTGAATGCATGACTGGGTTCTTTGAAATGCTGATAGCACTTGTATTATCAAATAATATGGAGATAGGTGGTGTACAAGTGATCTGAAAATCCTGCAAGGTTTGCGTCATCCAAAGGAGTTGAGTGCAGCAAGATGCAACAACCACATATTCCACTTCAGTTGTAGATAAAGCAATCAAACTCTATTTCTTGCTGAACCAAGATACTAATCTGGAACCCATAAAGAATGCACCAACACTTTTGCTCTTTGTGTCATCCACGCTTCCAGCCTAATTTGCATCTGTATAAGCATGAAGAGTGAGATCTGTATCTCTAGGATGCCATAAGCCATAGTTTTGAGTTCCTTGAAGATACTTGAAAATTCTCTTTACTGCCTGAAGATGAGTTTCCTTAGGAATTTCCTGAAATCTTCCAACTATTCCCACTACATGCATGATGTCTGCTTGGGTACCTACTAAATAAAGTAGGCTTCCAATCATAGATCTATAGGTTGGTTGATGCACTCTGCTGATTCATCATTTTCACTGAGACTACATCCTGTAACCATAGGGGTACATACTGGTTTTGAATCTTCCATGCCATACTTCTTCAGAATCTGCTTGAGGTACTTGGTTTGAGACAAGAAGATACCACCTTTATTTTGTTGGATTTGTAATCCAAGAAAGTATGTCAGTTCTCTAAGCAAAGACATTTCGAATTCTTTCTGCATCCCCAAGGCAAAGCTTTGACTCATAGCTTCTTCATTGCTGCCAAAGATAATGTCATCTACATACACAACAAGTATTAGCAATTTGTTATTTTCAATTTTTATATAAAGGTTGCTATCTCCTGATCCTTTTGAAAAGCCTTTTTGATGAAGATATTTGTCCAAACGATAGTACCAAGCCCTTGGAGCTTGTTTAAGACCACAGAGAGCCTTTTTTAGTCTGCATACAAGATTTGGATCATTCCTAAGAATGAAACCATCTGGTTGCTCAATGTACACTTCTTCTTCTAAGTCCCCATTCAGAAAGGCTGATTTCACATCCATTTGAAATACTTTGAACTTTTGAAAACTTGAGAGAGCAAGAAACATTCGGATGGCTTCAAGTCTAGCAACAGGAGCAAAAGTTTCTTCAAAGTCTATTCCTTCTTGTTGAGCATACCCTTTGCAAACAAGTATGGCCTTGTTTCTAATAACTTCCCCATTTTCATTCAATTTGTTCTTAAAGATCCATTTTGTTCCTATGACATTTTTATCTTTTGGTTTAGGAACCAAATCCCAAGTGTTGTTCTTTTCGATTTGTTCAAGTTCTTCATCCATTGACTTGACCCAACATTCATCTTTGTAAGCTTCTTTTATATTTTGTGGTTCGGTGGAGGAGAGTAATGCCAAATAGCTTGAAGCTTCTGCAATTTTTCTTCTTGTTTGTATGCCAACCTCCTTTTGCCCCAAAATTTGTGATTCAGGATGATTCTTTTGAATATACCTAGAAGGGTTCTTTTCTTCTATCCTTATCTATTATTCTGGCTCCTCATGGGTTTCTTCTTCATGGGTCTCTTCTTCATCATCAGTCTGATTTGGAGAGTAGTCTTCATCTTCTTCAATATCTTCATCATTTACTTGCCTAGGGATGTATCCTTTTTCATCAACCACTACATCAATGCTGTCAAAAAAATTTCCAAGTCTTTTATTATAACACTTATATGGTTTTCTGTAGGGATAATAACAAAGAAGAATGCCTTCATCAGCTCTAGGTTCAAGTTTGCCAAGCTATTCATTAGTATTCTTAATATAGCATTTTCTCCCAAAATTTTTGAAATGCTTTACCGAAGGAGTCTCACCATACCAGAGCTCATGCAGAGTTTGAGTGTTGTTCACTCAGACATTTGTTTTATTGAGAATAACAACCGCAACATATGCAGCTTCACCCCAGAAGGTTGCGGGAGTTCCAGACTCATCAAGCATAGCACGAGCCATTTGTTGAACTGTTATGTTCATCCTTTCCACCACTCCATTTTGCTGAGGAGTCCTAGCTGTAGAGAATTCCCTTCTTATTCCATGTTCTTCACAAAAATCGAAAAATTCATTTGAGGTAAACTCCCACCTCTGTCAGACCTCAGGCACTTAATTTTGTGATCTGATTCATTTTCAGCCAAGGCTTTGAAAGATTTGAATTTGTCGAATGCTTCATCTTTGTGCTTCATAAGTTCTAACCAAACCATCCTGGAGAAGTCGTCTATGAATAATATAAAGTATTCTTCTCCTCGAGGTGACCTTGTCCTAAATGGACCACAGACATCTGTATGGACTAGCTCAAGAGGCCTGCTACCTGATCCTTCCTTCTCAGGTAAGTTAGTTCTGGTTTGATTACCAAACTAACATGATTTGCATATAGTGTTGTCTGGAATTTTGATATCTGGAAGACCACGAACTGCCTAGTATATGCATGCTTTCCTTATTTGTGAGAAGCGTAGATGCCCCAACCTCCGGTGCCATAACCAGTGTTCATCATCCTTGCTCAAATAGCATTGTTGTTATCCTTCTTCAAATATGTATAAATTATTTGGAGTTCTTTTGCCTTTGATCACTGTTTCTCCTGTATCAAGATCATGAACAGTACATCCATTTGATCGAAATATTACCTCGGTTCTTTGATCGCACATCTGACTGACACTTAGTAGATTATGCTTCAAGCCATCAACATACAAAACATTTTCAGCTTTGACCTTTTCTTTCAATTGAGCAGTGCCTTTTCCTTTTATGACTGCAGGGGTATCATTTCCAAAAGAAACTTTCTTTCCCTTTTCTAAAACACTATATGATTCAAGTTTTTCTTTATCACCTTTCATATTCTTTGAACATCCACTGTCAATGTACCATTGATTTTCTTGTCCTTCTGCATATAAATCTATCCCACATGTTTCTAGTTGCGGTTCCTTCATTCTCCATGTTCTAGCACTTGAGGTTTGTTCCTTCTGAGTTGTCTTCCAAAACCTGCTCCTGCATTCAGAATCTTCATGACCGAAGTTATTACAAATAGAACATTCAATTTCATTTTCAAGGGCGGAAAAGTTGTTATAGTTCCTTCTTGTGATTCCAGTGATACTTCTTTGTTTTTGAGCTTCTCTAGTCATGATTGTCTTATAGGCAACACATTGAGCTGCTTTGTGACCAAATTTATGGCACAAGAAACATTGGCCATTGAAGAAACTTTTCCAATTATCAAATCTACCTGACAAATGATTGTAGTTTCTATTGTCATCCATTCTTGAGGCAAATTGAGAAGATTTTACCTGTGGCTAGTTGTAGCTTTTGTTCATCCTTAAGGTGGATTGCCCTTGATTTACCTGGTAGTCTTTGTTTATTCTTGATGTAATTTGTCCCTGTTTTACCTGGTGATCTCCATTGGTCTTTTGCTCATTCCTCCTTGCTGCATCGAGATAACTCTTTGAGTTGGATGCTTGAGATGCTTCTCCATTATACCCCAGACCAGTCTTGATTAGAGGAGAATGTTGTACATTGATAATCTCATCCAGAGTTTCAAATCCTTTAACAAATTTAAGATGAAGAGCCTTTGTTTTCTCAATTTCTTTTCTAAGGCCAACAATTTCACATTCTAACTTCTCAAGAAATTTTTCTTTTTCATCAAGTTGGAATTGCAGGGTATCAATGATCACATTCTTTTCTTCTAAACATGTTTTGAGTCTAGAAATCTCTTCATAAAAGCTATACACATCTATAGCATCCATGTAATCATCATCTTCAAAGGCCATTAGAAGTTTATAGTTATTACCTCGTTCATCTTCATCACTATTTGAAAGACCATCACTATCTTCATGAGTGTAGTAACTTTTCTTAGTTACATTCTGTTTCTTGTTCCATCTAACAGGTTCCTTCCCTTTCTTAGTTTTATCCTTATGAGAACATTTGGCAGCATAGTGACCGACTCTCCCACAAGCAAAGCATTTGAAAGGTAACTTACCTCTGAATCTTCCAGTACCCCGTTGAAGGTTTTTGACAAAATTTGATTCTTCTTCCTCTTCATAGTAGTCTCCTTTACTTGAAGCCTTGAAAGCTGCTTCTCTCCTGTCTGATGGTCCTCCTTTCCTCATTTCATAAGTAGTTAGAATCCCGTGAAGCTGACATTGTAAGGTTTCGTAGATTCTCTTTTTCTTCTATTGCAGAAACTTTAGATTCAAACCTAGGGGACAAAGATCTTAGAACTTTTTCAACCACAAAAACCTCTTTTATTTCTTCACCCAAGTTTTTCATACAATTAACAATCTCATCTACACAAAGGAAATAGTTAGCAACACTTTCATCATTATGCATTCTCAGATTTTCAAACTGAATTATGAGGGTTTGAAGTTTTGCTCATTTTACGTGATCATCTCCTTCATAGCTCAGTACAATCTTGTCCCATATTTCTTTTGCGGATTTATACTGCATAAACTTGACAAATTTTGATTGAGATAGACATCCTAATAGAGTATTGACTGCCTTTGCATTTGTTTCATATTTCTTCTTCTCAGCCGGATCTGTAGGAGTTGCTGATGGAAAAGTATACCATGTATCTATGATATCCCAGACTTATGTACCAAGAGATTGAAGATAGGCAGTAACTCTTACCTTCCAATATACAAAGTTTGTCCCATCAAAAATCGGTGGCCTGATTGATGCTTCCGTCTCGTAGTTTCTCATCATGAAAGATCTTCCTTCAAGCAATCAAGCTTCTTCTGAAGGACCTACTCTGATACCAATTGTTGGAAATAATACTGAGAGGGAGGGTGAATCAGCATTATCAAGTCAAATATTCCTTTTTCAAAATCAAATGATATACGCTACTTCAGTTAATTAAACCCACGTATATACGCAACTATGCAGAAGGAAATCGGCGTATACAAAGCAAACTTTTAATTTACTTTATCTTTCTGATGTTGATTGTTAATTGGTGTTTCAGAATCAAATAACCAGTAACCAAAAATAGTAAAACAAGTAGAAAGACAATCACACACAAGAACACAAGATATAAGGTGGAAACCCAATGTGGGTGAAAACCACCTGCTGCAATTCGTCTCTATCTTCTTCTTTTAAATTAGAAACTTCTTTTACAATGTACTAGTGCAGTCCTTTACAGTATGCCGGTTGCAACCTACAGAGAGCTACAACTCTCTCTCGTTCTCCCAACTTCTCCTGGAAGGGAGCTACAACCCCCTTTAGCTCTTGCACTAGCCAAGATACTAGTACGTAGGTGTTGGCCTACAGAAGGCTACAACCTTCTCTTTCTTCCAGGGACCACGTTTCATAAATTTTCAAACTGGATCTATGAACATCAATCAATCATCAACCATTCTCCTTTTGACCAATTAGATCTGAACCAAGTAGATACTTCTCTAACAGCTATACCCAAAACACAGTACCAGAAACCACACACCAAAATCTGAACCCAGAACACAACAGCAATAAACAGAAGCAGCTAGATCATAACTTCAAACATATACGCTATTTCAATAACTTGCAACATGCATGCATACGCTTCTGTGTTTGGAACAACCTACATATACGTTGTTTTCGCTCACTGAACCAGCGTGTATACGCACCTTCACTTCACTGAACCTGCATACAAATCTATAAAGGATAATTTGCTCTTTCAGATATTCAAACACTAATTAACCCAGCTTATCAGTGTTATAGATCAAGCAAGCACCACATATAACAGACCAAAATCATACAAAGATACTATTATTCAAGCTTAAAGATTATGACCCACCAATAGAACTTATCCTTCTCTTTGCGCTAAGGTTCCTCCTTCATTCAGATCCAGATCTGCACCATAACCCAATTACCAGTATTCCAGATCTACCACTTTATCAGATATTCAATCATAATTCAGATCATCCTTTGCCACATGATCTCCTTCCTCTTTTATAGTCTTAGGCCTTCCATAATACCAGGGTCCAAGACCATAATAAAACAATACCACGGACCTAATACTTGGGATCAACACTTCTGATGAGGTATCATGGTCCAAAACCATAGGTTCAAGTACCAAGGACTAACTACCATGGACCAAAGGTAAGTTATCCAACATATACACGCTTTTTTCAAGTATAACCCGCGCGTATACGCGTCTTCGTCTTAGATGAACATGAGTATATGTCTTTTTCTTCATTCTGAAAGCCTAAACTAAGATTTGTTACCAAAGATAGTTTCCATCAAGGACAACACCTGTGCCATAGCTCTAAAACAGTGCCATAGTGCCAACACCTCAGGGATAGATACCCTCAGAACTGTGTGGCATGCTTTTGTGATGGCTTGTTCAACGTTCCTGTAATGCTCGACCCAGACAACGTACTAAAGATTGACCTGTTCGATCTCAAATTTCTGCTCCCATAAATTGTGGAGGGTGTGACCTTCTCTAGCGCGGAGTTCATTAGTGAGCCTATCCTGTAATTGAAAAAGTATGCTACTAGGTAGGGCAGCCAGATCTAAATCCCAACTACCCTCATCACCAGGTCTTGTAATAGCAGTGGTTGGCAATGTTACAGTGTTCGGTGCAGGCATCCTCATCAGTGGTTTAGTCATACCTGTGTTGTTGGCAAGGTGAACCTTCCCCAGAGATTGTGCCTGTAATGTTTCCAACTGCTTCCAGATTTCCCCCAACACAGTTGTCTGTTCTGTAAGTAGAGCAGGCAATACAGGGCTTGTTGTGGATTCGTTCTCCACCCCTGTTATTACTTTGGACTTTTTCCTGATACTTGGTGGGTCCTCCCACCATGACTGTTTGACCTGTTCTCTGGGGGCCTGAGTTTTCGTGTCATGCGCTGGTTCCAATTCATATGCTACCGAAGTCTCTTCTGCTGGCGGGTTCTGGGAAGCTGCTTGTTGTGAAGCGAGCCACTGTTCCTGTCGTGCTTTTCCTACCAGATGCTAGAACTTCTGATGTTGTTCCTTCTCCTGCTGTTTGGCAGTGAGTTGGTCTAGGATGGCCTTGTCCGGAGTGCGCTATTCGAGAGGCCTTTTTGCCAAAACCCCATAGATTGCTTCGTCTGTTGCGATGAATGGAAGTGTGGTCCAAGATTGGTTCGAGTTCTTTCACGCCTTGATGTACACATGATCCATGTCAGCTTTAAATTCAACCATGCTTTGGAGATTATTGTAGATTGTGGGAGACATGAATGGTTGGCAAGAAATCCAAATTCGTATTTGTTCTTCCATGGAAGTAAAAAATGCTCGAATTGCAGAAACCCTTGTCACGTCCCTTGTTTGGCATAGTGCCATAAACTGTACAGCCTTAGGTAGGTCATCTGTAATGTTAGGGAATTGGCTATTTGCTGGCAGTGTGCTTGTTACCAAAAATATTGACAGAAGCAACCAAGCATAATGAAATGTCTTACCTTTGTCTTGTGCTTCTAGGCAATTGGTCAAGAACTTTGTGCATAAGAACTATGCCCAATTAAACTATACCCCCTGGGTGCACTGCCCAGCTAGTGCAATGATAGAGGCAGGTACCTCATCTGCACGACACTTCCTCATGAGTTTTCCCCTAAGGAGCTGTGTAGCCACTCAGATGGCCCAGTCGTTGATGATAGCTATGACATATTTGCGCTTTCCTTTCACTAGCTTGTATCACGTCTTCATTGTTTCAAGGAGGCCGACCTCGCCGCTGGTTCCTGTGGCATTAGCGGGGTCATCTCCTTTCAGTGCTAGGTGCATTATGCAGTGGATTAAGTCAGGTGTGAGCGGAATCAACTCTTCCAACCATAAGAATCCATCATGTACAAGATAGAGGAGTTGTTGGATCATAAAGGTCATAATAGTCGCATGGTGGTAGTGAGGTAGCCATCGGAGGTTGAGGATCCCGACCCTCTCTGTACCCAGCAACCACACCTGTGGTAATAATTTGTCTGCGACCAACTCAGGGAACTTCTCATTGTTGGCCAGATCCCAATCTTCAAATTTGAGGGTTGGAATGTGTCCCCACAGTGAGCCTTCAACCTTTATATCATCTAAAAGAAGTGGGGTCTGAAGTTTGGCTTTCGCTCCATCTAAGTCCTTTGGTATCTTTGTTGACCCTGTCCATGGAGATAGATACAGGAGAAATGATGGAATTTGGAATGCATCTACTTCTTCCTCATCGATCTGGACAAGGAGCTCCTTAAGAGCCTCGTCCTCTTCCTTGTTGTCTGTCGAAATGACTTTGCCCTTATCAGCTGTAGCTTGCTTCGTGAGCCATGGTGAGGCTCGGACTATGTAGGTCTTCTGCTTCATCTTCTGCCTTCGTGGTGTTCATGGGGATTTTGGAACCTACTATTCCCAGCTTGTGCCTGCTAACTCTTCCTGATTCACCTACATTTCTTCTGCAAGTCGTGCTCTGGTTCTGGCCATAGGACGCATGGGTTGATTTGTGGCCAGATGTATATTGATTGATCCTAGTATATAGGGCCAATGTGTCTGTATACTCCCACGGTCATAAATTAAGACCGTCACTCTAAACAACATCATTCCTTTGTGTTTCAGTATCGTACCAACATTCCCTCAGGTGATCTTAATGAATCCACCTCGAAAATTTTGTCTTGACGATTCGCCACCTGCTCTTTCCTATTGTACCCTAATGTCTCTGTTATGGAAAGGAGTGCTAATGGTTATATTTCCAATGGGCTGCGCGGTAGCACAACCCATCACTCACTGTTGCGATTGAGGAGACAAGGTAATGTAGGCAGAACTCGGTACACCGGATTGGCTCCCTACATACTTTTTTATAGTCCTGTGCCCTCTTTCAGCTGCTTGGGGTGCTAAGACTATGACCTTAACAACTAGTCAGGTGTCCGCACCATCGGTGTAGATTCGTACTATCCCTACCTCCTTGTGCTGCGAGCATCATTTGAGCACTTGGTCAGCCAGGTTTTTGTGCCATGAATGTGTGTGCTGTCTTGATAGCCTGGTCCCCTCTGGGTTAGTTCTAGCCATATTCCGTGAGGGTCTGAGTCATCTTACGTGAAAAAGGGCTGAGCTTATGTAAGCATTGCAGCATGGTATTCTCATGCTTCGATCTCAGGATCGTACCTTAAGGGTCCTGTTAGCACGGGGTCGGTAGCTACCCAGCTTCTTCTGGTTTTTCTTCCATTGCCTAATGTAGAGCCATCTAGGTCGAAGTATTTGCAGCCTCCAAGAGAGTCATGTTAACATAGGACCATGATGTATGCTATCCCTTGGGCTTTCGTGGACCTTGTGGTCAATTTCTGGTGATTCGTGCTGCTACAGGTTATTCTTCTTAGTTTGTCTAGCTAGTGGTATTAATGTGTGATCATGACCTCCATGCTTTAGTTTAGGCTTAACCGTGCCTGCCTCTTTTGTCGATGTCCGATATTTTTAGGATGTGAGTACCTTCAGCGCACTAGGTTTTGATTTCATCGAGACCACTGGTTCTCTGGCGACTTTTGCAACCAATGCGAGGGCTCCTACTGGGACCATTCTGTTACAATTCAATGTGGTTGCTCCGTGTACTCGATATTTCCATCGTTCAACCTCTTCATCTGAATCTGACATGCAAGAGCTATCGTGGTTCCATGGGAGTCATACATCCGTAGTTGGGTTCACTCGGTCCCCATTTCGTGCAGTGAGCAGGTAAATGCAGTCTAGTTCCCTATCACTATCATCGTCACGCACTGGTTCAGTATAATGGGAACCTTCAGCTAGATCCAAAGGAATGACTACTTGGAGTGCATTCTTTTCGAAGATTATTTTCCGCTTTTTGAGGTTAATGATTCTGTTCATGTCTATTTCCTAGTATATTCCTAATAGTGTCGGATAGGGGATACAGTCATCCATGATTTCTATGACTTCAAAATCAGTGTGCGTGTGGGCACTAATGATATCTACGAGAACCTGTTGCAATCTTCCCATTGGTAGGATGTTTTGTTGGTTTTCCAATTGCAATTGGATCGGGGACCATTATAATGTAGGCCTGCCCATGTGTTCCCAGGTCTGTTTTGGTAGGAAATTCACGTCAGAACCCAGATCTAAGATGACCTAGTCCATCTTATAATCACCAATCCAGGCAGTCAGCCACATCTCCTGTTCGGTGCGTAAGACGTGTTTGCCCAATTTCTGGATTATGTGGGGTAGATCTGCCCCCGCGCATCTAGCTATTAATTCTTGTAACCATTTCACCACGTTAGCATCCTCTAGGAGATTCATACAAGTTTCTAAAAAGGTAGTTACCAAGGCACATCCTGTTGCAGGTCCGGTTGCTCCTTACTACCTAAAGTCAATGCTTTTGAAAAAAATTTCTTAGCCTCCAAAAAGGTTTCCTTTACTTATGCCAAATCAAATTCTGGTTGTTTGTGGGAGCCTTACGAACCCATGTATCCTCTTCCGACTTCTTCCCCTTATCTTCCCCAGTAGCTACACCACTTCTAAGCATCATGTTTATGTTGGGTCCTTCAGTGCGGGGTTCAGCCTTCATCATCTAGACATTCTAGGCAGAACTAGTTGGGAGCACTCCTTTCTCCCTTAATTGTGTGAGAAATGTGGGGAAATTAACTGCATCGTGATCAAATTGGTAGCATGACAGACAACAAGCTCCAGTAGGATTCATACAATCTCGCGCGTAATGTCCCTGTCCACCACAATTATAACAGATCAACTGTCCACGGCCCCGTTCGGGCACCCATTCTCCACGCCCTCGTCTACATATCGAGAATCCCCCACGCATGAATGGTGCAGCCGGGTCCTGTCTGCGCATCTCTATTTGCATCCTATACGTAGGGGGTCGATCCATCAACATGCGGAAATATCTTTCCTCGTGACCCATTGTTCTACAAAAGTTACAAAATAAGTGTTGAGGAGGTTCTCGTACATTCGGCAATAGGTAGCAGTTGTCCGTCGCATGTTTCCCTCCTACCTAGCCAATCGCACACCAAAGTGGGGAAATCACACTTAGTCTCATCTATACCTCTCGTCACAAGGTTGTTGGCCCCCCTATTACTGCAAAATTCACTACAACCAGATAGTGATCCTTATCGTGTCCTTGGCTTCTACACGCCCTACACCATACTTCTTCCTGGACTTCTAGGCGCAGTGCCTAGTCTTGTTTTAACTTCTGTATTTCTAAACATAGATTTTGGACCTGTGCTTGGATTTTCTAAACTCCCAACCTTGGGTCCTGTATCGGGGTTTTGTGCAGCCGCATTGTTGCCTCCAATGCTTCTGCTTGGGTTGAGATCTTCTGTTGTGAGAAAGCCACTTTCAGATATGGCATTAATGATGTGATGAACCAAGCGCGGTGTTGTGCATCTATCAGGGTCATGTTAGCCTTGCGAATAGTGCTTTTTAACCTTCGATCTAGATCCCACGGGGTCTCACCAGGCATCATTGTGATCTCTTTGAATCCCACGACCGATTGTGATTCTGATTTTGGCCAGCTGAACTCCTCTTTTAATTCCATGTGGATGTCCGCTATCCCCATCGTTGGTTTGATTCCTGAATACTTCATATACCATGTTAGCACTCAGTCCTGCAGTGTGCTGACTAAGACGACTTTCTTGATATTATCATCCATGATCTGTTATGCTCCATACTAAATTCAATACAAACCAAAACTTTTCTGGATCTTCATTGCTTGCTCCTTTGAATACTGGTAACTGGATGGCGCTTGCCATTACTATCGTCTTGATATTTCATCGCTCTTTTCTCTAGCGTCACCACCTTTCACACTAGACACCCCTTAGGTAGATCCTGGTCCCAGCAACGAAACCATTTGTTGGCTTATTTGGGCTTGACCCAAGTTCAAAAGAATTATTTAGCCAAACAAATCCTGCAGCTACTGACCCTTTCGGCAATAGCCCGCGAAGCTCAGACTGAGGTCTCACTTGAGGTAGCAGGGGAGGGTGCTGGAACCAGGTTTCAACAACCTGGGGATATCTTGGTTGTGGTTTGGGTCTCGCGCGCTGTTCTGCAGCCTCATGCTATGCCAGATCCATAGAGATCGAAATACCCTTGTCATGCTTATTATAGATTGAATCACTTATTACTGGTTTGATTTAGTTAAAATGGTCTTTAAGCAAACATTTATTACTTTGGGTTACTTCACACATCGAGATTAACCCAGTTCACATGTATTCAACTGTAGCAAATGAAAAAATAATAATAGTTCATTTATCATAAAAGAGTAAAGTCACAATCAACATAAAATTCAGAAGAAACTTATCTTTATTATCAATCTTCAACAATACATCCAGATCCACCCTGTGCACTCAACTGTAGGGATCCACGCACACAGCTGCGGACTTTCCAGGCCTCTGCGCACACAGCTGGAGAGCCTCTACCTTCTACCCTACTCCCTCGACTCGGACTTACAGATGTTTTCAAGTTATTGCCTTTAAGGACCCATTACATTCCATCTTCCAAAAGAACTACCTTTCCCTCATAGAGCCCCACTCTATTTATACTTTCCCTTAGCCTGCAATCCCTATGTGGGCCAACTCTATTATTATTTCTTTACATTATTTTCGGGCAGACTACCCTTTGACTCAACCTACTATAGCTCGTGCTCCGCGCTTTCTGTGGAGTCTTTTACCCTACTATTACCCAAAATTTCGGGCTTCATAGCCCATACTCATTCCGCAGGGCTTTTGCTACGCAACATCAACCAAGGCGTAACCTCTTTTAATCTTGCTCCCAATAAAAATTTCAACTTTCTACATTAGATCTACAATTTTATCTTCTAGACTGCATAAACCTTAGCTTTATTGCACGTGCAAGCCCTTAAAGAAGTTCTTCCTTATGCACTTCAAGGTATTCAAAGACAATGAGAGTCAATCCTTCACCAAGATCTGCTCTAGTTAAGGTTTCAACTTCCAATGTAGGTCTGCAACTCTTGGCCTTGCGACTCTGATAGAAACCTTAATCTTCACACATGTAAGATTATAAGGCTCAAACAATCAAATCTTTTCTTCTTGTTTAACTTATTCTTGCCTCCTTGTCCTTCACTCTTGTTTTTATTCTTTTCTTTCTTTTGATCGAACTAAAGAAATGTGTCCAAGATGAATCAAACTTGGTTCTTTATCTAGCTTTCTCATGAGGGCGAATAGGCCTCTTCCAGGCTGAGTTGTCACTAGAAGCGTCGACTTGTGCTTGGAGACACTTTTAACTTTATAGAGACATTTTTTCAAGTTGCAACTTGCCCAAATGTGTCTTATACAATTCATATTGACTCTATTTATTCATGACAATTATTCTTATGACATGAAAAACCCTAGAAGGATAAGGAACATGGTTAATGAAAAAAAACCCATGCTTGAAAATAATAATTGTTCTTTCTTCTTTTGCTTATTACATAATACATACATAATGACATGAGTAAAATGATAATTATGAAGACTGAAACTAGTTACATTTTCCAACACTCCCTCTTAACTAGGGAGGTACTCATACTTGTATACTTGATACACCAGTTTTTCTCAAACTAAAGAGTTCTCATAAGAATAGTCAGATTGGTAAGCCATCTTTAAGCATGAAAATCATAAACAACATTGTCAACATAGTAAGGCCATAGCTTGACAAGCCCTATTTATATTAGAGAAAAAAATTTGGGAGGATTTATGTGAGACACCACACTACCTCTCATGGTACATTCCCCATCTCAATGTTCACTAGGTATGTCCTTTTAGGACTATTCTTATCTTGGATTCCCAATCCTCAAAGAATATTGGTCCTCTTCAACTACTCTTGTCTTGGATACCTGTCGAATACTCAAAGAGTGTCAGTAAACATGACTACTTCTTATATTGGATTATATATCCTCCAAGGATTATTAATATTAGATGCTTATCCAATCCTCCATTCCGCTTCCAAGTGCCTTCACTAAGAGTTATGTTTCTTAGTCCTCATCTAGTGCACGACACATGGAGAATATGATGTATTTAACATCACTTCCTCTCAACCTAGAGAGTACATCCTCATTCCATCTCGATTAGGGAATAAATCATTTCTCCTTCTCAAAATTTTTAAGGAGACCCCTTACTCTCTCTAAACCATAAAGGAGTTTCTTTTACTTCCTTTCAATAGGGATATTTCTAGTGTGACTTCATCAATACATAAACTACTAGTCCCTCACGAAGATCTTCAAGTAGCTACATGGCTCCTCCTCTTATTGAGCTTTCATCTTCCTAAATGTATTGGAGCCAAACTGTGACAAGATTGGGCCATCAATATTTCATATCACTTTCCTCTAGTTATCAACAAAGGAATTATATATATCCAATCAAAGTAGAGCTTAATCATAGCTCCCTTTAGACATGAAAGTTATCTTCATTGTTCATATGAACAATGGGTTATCTCTTTACACTGCTACCTCTTAATCCTAAGATGATGTTAACATTTTGACCATACAATCCTTCAATGGTTACCAAAACGATCCACTCAATCCATGTATTCATTGAATTTAGTTAAAAACCAATAATTATAGATATACTTGCCTCAACAACTATTATATTTTTTTCCAATTTCCTTCTAGGTCGAAAAACATATTTTGACTAGAGAACCAAAACTATGACATCAATATAAAAATTACCTCAATATGATAGCCTCTTCAGATTTTTCTTACTTCTGATATCAACATATTTTCACAAGGTCTATCTTCATCTTTTATCAAAGATCCTTCTCCATGCTAATCACTTGTAATCAAAGTGCCCATGCAACAAACTCACCGGAAAGCTACAATTTTTCTTCCTTGGAGTTGTCATTATCAATTCTTTTTCTTCCTTTAGGAAACCATATTCAATGTTGATCAATATCATCGTGCCTATGTCATGTCATCTTACGGAAGGGTCTTTATATTTAAGCATTCCAAATTATGCCGAATTTCTTCTTCCAAGGATCGAGTAGCCATTTGGAAGACTTACCGCACACAATGTTACAACCAACTCCTTTTTTAATATTCTTGTAGATATGAACTCTACATTAGAGAAGAGTTACTTAAAGACACACATACCTTCTCTCCCATACAACCATCTACCCATAATTTTCTTTGAAGGAGATTTCTTCCAACCCTTTCGAAGATAATATTTCCTTTAAGAGGAGAGAGACCTTAATTCTTCCTCTCAAACTGCAATGTGACCATTTTCATACCTTCATCTTGCAAGACTATTGTTCCCATACTACATGGAATATATACTAGTGATAATGCTTCTTCCAATAACCTTCCTAAATGATGGTTCTTATTGGAGAATCTTGATGATCTTTGTTTGCAAGAGGACTAACACTAACAATATGTTAGAAAATGCTTGGATGAAATATTATCTGCAAGATGATCTAAATCTTCTCATTCTTTGACAACTAGATAAATTTTCCAAAGAAATTTTATTATATAGATTCTAACTCTTTTACCATCATATGATTCCTTCTATGATGCCATGGTTCACAAAAAGCATGATTTCTTCTAGAGAATGCAACTATGAATGCTTACTCTAACTTTTACTTTATAATAAAAGAAATACAAATTACAAATGAACCTGGTATAAATGGTGATTCCTTCAATAGTAAAGATCCTTAAGATATTATCCTTTCAACTTCTTCTTAGTTTATCCCTCTTATTCAGTTATGCGAGCTTCACTCCTTTCCTTCCTTTTATTGTTTTTTCTTGTTTAGAAAATCCCTCTTAAAATGCGCATAATCATTTTATCCAAAGCATTGAATCTTGGACATATCTAGTTTCCCTTTGTACTTCTTCTTCTTGGACTTTACAATGAAGGCTTGAGACTTCTCATTTTATTCATTTTCATCCTTTTTCTTCATCCTTGTTTCTTCCATGATAAATTGAGCCCATACTTCATCAAAGGAGTGGTGTCATTTCTTGAGTAAGCACTAGTTGTAAAACTGCCCCAGTCACGTGGAAAAGCAATTAATACACAAGTGGTCATTTCTAAATTGGAAACAGTTTCCCAAAGCCCTTGCAACTGGTCCTTTATTTATGATATCTTCATAAGCTAAGTGGCCATGTATTCATCCTTTGATTTCCTTATTCTATATAGTGGATTCCTAGATATCTTTTGACCTGATGTACATATAGAGTACAACTTCCCCAACTTATCATAGATTGATTTAGATGAATTCAAATCAGAAACAAATGGAATGGGATGATCTTTTATGGATTCAATAAGAATCTTTAGAGCCCTCACTTCTCCCTTATTGTATATTACTAATTCTTGAGTGTTCTCTTTGTCTAGTTGAGTAGCTTCACCAAGAACATATTCCATGACCTCATTTTATGTGAGTACCAAATCAATCATTTTCTTCCATGCTAGGAGGTTTGTTGACCCAGTGAGTTTGTTTTTTTCCTCGAAGAATGTAGCCATTTGATTTGTAGATTGAGACATGGAGCACTAAATATTACTTAACCTACAAATGAGTGTCCTTCTTGATGATGTCTCAACTATGTTGATGCTTTCAAGACCTTCAAAGATACTTCAATGATGTCCTAGAATGATGACTTGTAGGATGCCTTCAACAATAGTGTCTTCAACAACTTCAAAGAATGGGTGATGATCCAAGGATTCTTTGATGCTTTCTTTAAATATTTGTTTCAATGAGTCATAAAATGGATAACTTTCCAAGAGAGATCAATATCCATTTCAAGATAAAGTAACTGTCCTTCAGGATGTTCCTTTAAAAGCAAGGAACCTTCAACAGAGAGACAATATAGATGCCCTTTATTTAGATGGTGAGACTTGCAATGAGATATTTATGTAGTAGCATTCCTTCCTTCAATGATAGCTTGGTTCTTCTTAAGATGGTGAGGTCTTCTTACTTAAGTCATTTTCAAATGATTCTCCTTGATAAGAAATCCCTTCTTATGTCAACAAGATGATCTCGAAGTTGCCTTCTATTTATCCACCATAGCTCTCATACCATGTTGGAGAATCTAGTAGGGTAGATATTAAAAAAATTTCTCCTGAACCTTGATAAAATATTGTGAAATTTAGTTATCATTTTAATGTTCTTTATTATATCTTACCATCAAATAATTACCAAAAGCATAAACAATAATGACAATAGACATAAGAAGTAGGCTCCAAGCCAGGAAAAACCCCTCCAAGTGGAAAAACCAAAAAGAATCTCTTCTCTTCTTATAGAATTAGTTCAAATGAGAAATGAAAAACCCCAATACCAATGCAAAGACCTCCTCCAAAAACCATGTCAACCCTCCACAAATCTCTTTCAAACAAGTCAAATATTAGCCAAGACAACCAAGGTAAAACCTCTTTCAATATTTCTCCTAATCACAATTTTTACCTTCTACTTTAGATCTACAATTTTGGATTCTATACTGCAAAAACCATAGATTTATTGTGCATGTAAGCCCTTAAAGAAGTTCTTCCTTAAGGAAGTCAAGGTCTTCAAAGTCAACGAGAGTCAATCCTTCTTTAAGATCTACTCTAGTTGAGGTTTTGACTTCCAATGCAGGTCTACAAGTTTTGGCCTACAACCCTCAATGTTGTAACTCTGACACAAAACCTAATCTTTGCACATGTGAGAGAATAAGGCTCAAACAGTCAAATATTTTCCTCTTGTTTAGAATTCTTCTTGCCTCCTTGTCCTTCATCCTTTTTTTTCTTCTTTTCTTACTTTTGATCAAATTGCAAAAGTGTTTCCAAGATGAATTGAACTTGCTTCTTTGTATATCTTTCTCATGAGGTTGAATAGACCTCTTCTAGTTAGACTTATCACTAGCAGGGTGGACTTATGCTTGGAGAGCTTTTTGACTTTCTGGACACAAAAGTAAATTACTTTTCAACTTACAACTTTCCCAAATGGGTCTTACACAATTGATATTGGCTCTCTTGAATCATGACAATTATTCTTATGACATGACAAACCCTAGAAGCATGAAGAACATGCTTAATCTAGATGACCAATCAAAAGAAGCATGAAACCCATTCTTGAAAATAATAAATTTTCTTTCTTGTATTACATCTACCCAAGTGACTAGCCAACTGGGGTAAACATGTGATGAATAATTACTATGATATAACTCAACCTCCTAGGTGACCTTAAGTAAATGGAGTCTAGCTTTCTTTTCTTATGCTACTCTTCCAGTGGAAAAGTTGGAAACTTGACTTCTTCTCAATTTTGTAGGTCGTAATTATCTGAGACTCCAAGTGTGTGACCTTGTGACCTCGCAAACTCATGACCTCGTAACCTTGTGACCTTGCAACCCTATGACCTTGCGACCTCACGATCTCACAAAGTCGTGACCTTACAATGTTGCAATCTTGTGAAATAATAAAAAAATTTGTGACCTAATCTAAATTGAAATTTTGCGACCTGTCTACTTTGTGATTTTTGCAACATGCAATTTAGAATTACATACGCTATGGTCGCACCATCATAAGTTAATAGTTTTTATCTAAGAATCATTATGAATCAATTTTCCCTTATAACATTTTCTACATTATCTCCTATTAGGTCATGGATAAATTGTCTATTCATTGATGAACAAAAAAAGTGATGAGATCCATACACAACTATTGTCTTAAAGCATATACATAACCAACATAATAGAAATAGAAATACCGAGGAAATCACAACTACATGATCAACATATAAACCAATACAATACTCATAGAAATACAAAGATTAATAACCTCATATTGAGGATGCAAAATCCAAACCAGAGATGGGACTACCACATTCCACCCGACCATAGAATGGTTGAGCCAAATCTCTCTTCAACCATTCACCCCCGTGCCATATTCCAAACTTGAATATGGGACTCAAACCAAAAGAACTAATGAGAGAATCCTAAGGCTAAACCACCTCACCCTCCTCAATAGAAACCAGGCTTTACCATAATCCATCCCAGATCACTAGGCCAACACAATAGACATCTAATAACATGATTTACCTTGGTCTCTGTGAGATCACTAGGAAAAAACAAGCATGGATGCCACCATATTTCTACGCCATGAAGAATTTTACTATCTCCTAATCTATGAGGATTTATAGAAATCCATAGTTTGATCCAGGGATTACTAGGCCCTAAACTGAGATACCAACTTCTAGGCTTTACCGTATATTCCAGCATTCATTCGAGGGATTGCTAGGCCTAACCAAGGGAAACCATCTCTTGGCTTTACTGTATATCCTTCCATTCACCATCAAGGATTCCTAGGCCCACCAAGGCAACACAAAATCTAGTTTTTCCGCAACCCACAATCTAGTTTACGGGTTACTAGGCCATGTGTTCTATCATCGAAGATCCACATAACTTAGCTTTGAATCCATCTAGCAATCCAAATCAACTAAGCCATGAGAACCCCATCACACCATGGTTATCCGAAAATGGTAAGGCTAGGCTAAAAACATTGTCACACCTGCAAAAAACCATACCATAATAAAAAATAACCACATGCAATACCATGCATCCCAGATCTAGCAAGGAAAACACAAATGGAAATCGATAACTGCAAAGAATATTGTTGTAGTTGCTTGATCTTGCTCCTTCCTTCCTCTTTCCTTCTTTTCCTTTCTTGATCCAATACTTAAGTGCTCCAAGAAAACTCTAAGTGTCCAAGAGTGAAAGAGAGAGAGAGAAAATAATGAGAGAGCTCCAAAACTGAACTGACAAAAAGTTACCAACAGATCCTCATAATCCTTTTTATTAATTAGTCCTCTGTTTTATTCCTTTTCCATTATTTTCCTTCAATTTCCTCCTCACATGGAGCATGTGACCTTTCACCTTCCTTTTCTCCTAATTTCCATTATTTTCATAAATAAATGTGCCAAAAATGACCTTTTGCCTTCGAAAAGACTGAGCCATTGGCTTTGCCAATTTCTTAGCCATAATAAACCAAATGAACACCCACTAGGATTTTGTTCCCAACATTAAGCTTGTAATAAGCGTCCCATCAAGCATGGTTATTATTTTTCCTTTATTAACTTTTATTACATGAAATTTTCACCAGGGATGTGACAAAACACTCCCCTTTGGGGACACTGTCCTCTATGTTCAAGCACACCTATACCTCAGCAAAACTATTGAAACACAAACATATTTCCCATGAAGATTTATAACATAGCTCGATGTAGTATTTAGAATGATCACCCCGCTGAAAAAAAACCATGATTACATAACAACATAACAAGATGAAAACATAATGAAATGACAGGCATACCACTTATTGGAGCATTATAACTTAGCTCATGGTGGTATTTACATCCATATACATATGTACATACATGAAAACATCATCAAAACATATATCAAGACATATACTAAGACACCATACCAAAACTACTTTGCGTCGACCAGTAAACAAGGAAGGATACATAGCCCGTATCTGATCTGACATCTCCCATGTAGCTTCATCGGGCCCAAAGTGCTTCCACTACACTTTAACCTGATCGATTGCTAAATTCCGGAGCATGAGCATAATTTTTTGCAATATAAACTGAGCCTTTGGCTGGAATTATCCATCTAGTTCCACCTGTAATATAGACCAATCAATCACATGATCAACATATTTAACATACTTCTTAAGAAATGATACATGGAAAAGATCATGGACTTTCACTTTTAGAGGTAGTACAATTCGGTAAGCTACTGACCCAATCCTCTCACTAATATTGGAGGGTCCACAAAAACGTGGTGTCAGCTTGGCACATGATCCAATCCGTAAGGAGATATTCTTTGGTTTGATGTGAAAGTACACCTGTTCACTAATGTGGAACTCCTTGAACAACCAATTTTGATCTGCATAACTCTTCTGCCTATCCTGTGTTTCTTTCAAATTCTCCTATATAATCAGCATTTCCTATTCCATGTCTACTAACATGTCTAGACCAATCAACACCCTGTTAACTAGATCACTCCAACTAATGAGAGTATTTCATCTCCACCGATACAACGCCTCAAGCGAACTCATCCTTAAAAATTCATGATACCAATTGTTGTAATAGAACTCTACCAGTGGGAGATACTCTTCCCATTTTTGTTGTTGATGCATCACATACATCCTCAACATGTCCTCCAATATCCTATTGATCCTCTCTGTCTGTCCATATGTCTGTGGATGATAAGTTGTACAAAAGGCCAACTTTGTGCTTAAACCTACAAACAACTCCTTCCCAAACTTGGAAGTGAAATTTGCATCCCTATCTGACATAATATTCTTTGGAAATTCATGCAATCTAACCACATATCTAATTAATACATGTGCTACATTGCTAGCTGAGAATGTAGACTTCACTAAAATGAAGTGTACAACCTTCATCGACCCATCCACAACAACCATGATGGAATCATGTTGTCTCACTGTCCTCAGAAAAATTATGATAAAGTCCATGGAAATGACCTCCCGTTCCACTCTAGAATCATAATCAGATGAATTATTCCACCTGGATGCTTACACTCTGCCTTCACACACTGACAATCGAAACACCTAGCCATAAATTGTGCTACATCCTTCTCAAAATTCAGCCAATAATAAAACTTATTTATTGTAGTCAATGTCTTCTAATAACCTGGGTGAACTGAATATCGTTTCACATGAAATTCGCTCAAGATCACCTTCTTGGTCTCACTATTATTTGATGCATATATCTTGTCCCTAAACCTAACCAATCCATCTATCGTGAGACAATAGTCCACATCCTGTGCACTTGCACCTATACGTGTACATGTACCACTACCTATAGCTATACCTTTACTACTACTTATACCTGTACTCTACTGTAACATGTGCATAATCTCCATATACCTAACATCTTTTTCACTTGCATGCAAGATCTTATCTTATAATTATGTTCGATAGGAACTCATAGTTGCTAAGTGATTTACCTATACCTGCCAACTAAGAGCATATGTGACCCTATTCTCCCTTCCTTTGATGTACCTGATCTCGAAGTCAAACTCCCTCATCATGTTTAGCTATATAACCTGTTGGGTTTTGAGATTCAGCTCATCAAACAAATACCTCAACCCAATGTGATCACTCATTAGTACAAATCTCCTACCAAGAAGATAATGCCTCCATATCTTCAATGCTTGTATGATCACTGCTAACTCAAGATCATGTTAGACAATTATATATTACAGAGCAATGGAGCACATAAATTATTGTAGAAATATAAACACATAAAATGCATAAAACAAGAGAGACACAGATATACATCATTCACCCAGTTTGGGCTATGTACACAGAGGAAACATCCAATCCTTCCTTTTATATTATCCAACAAACTGAAAAGATACAACCTATAGTAGGTCCACTGTAATTCCCTCTTCACTCTCAATCTCCTCTCTCTTCCTCATTCAGAATATAGATATACATAGACGCAATACAATTCCCTCATATATAGCGAGGGGTTGCCTTCTAGGGTAAGAAACCCTAAATTAAACATAACTTCTACCGTTAGATCTCCACCTAATGAATGAACTAGATTGACTACGAAATTAAAACGTTTTACAAGGAAATTTTACATGTATTTTTAGCTTTGGGGGCATTTCCTGTGATCCCCCACTAGGGTGGCGCTCCCAAAGGTCATAGCCATCCCCCCTAGACCGC
Source organism: Pinus taeda (assembly GCA_000404065.3). Taxonomy (NCBI): domain Eukaryota; kingdom Viridiplantae; phylum Streptophyta; class Pinopsida; order Pinales; family Pinaceae; genus Pinus; species Pinus taeda. The sequence continues at coordinate 84,461 of APFE030848143.1, read as the reverse complement.
CCTGTAACATATATTTTATGGGCGGCGTTGCCTGCCCATTACAAAATGGGGTCCAATGCGATGATACTTTTGAATACAGAAGATAATCAGGATCCACACCCAATAGATCATGTGTCGAGTAATTATGCTCATGCTTATTTAGTTTTCGTGACTCATAGCATACAACCTGTCCATCCTGAATAAGGACTCCACCAAGTCCTCTTTTGCAAGCATCTGTGCACACTATAAACTCTTTGTCTAGGTCTACAATCTTTAAAATCGGTGCATGTGTAAACAACTGCTTAAGCTGCTCAAAACTAACCTCACACTCCTCTGTCCATTTGAACTTATTACCTTTTCTCTGCAGTGATGTGATAAGATAAGAAATCTATTGGAATTTCTTGATGAACCTCTTTTAGTAGCCTACTAACCCCATGAAAGATCTCGCCTCATCCACATTCCTAGGAGCTACCCATTCCATGATGGCCCTTATCTTTTTTGGATTTACTGCAATGCCATCATTTAAAACAACATGTCCCAATTGGTGTACCTTAGTCTGAAAGAAACTGCACTTGCTGAGCTTAGCATACAATTGATGCTCTCTCAACAACCTAAAAACTCTTGCTAAATGCTCCACATGTTATTCCTGATTTTTAGAAAATACCAATATGTCATCAATGAACACAATAACAAACTTATCCAAATATAGACATAATACACTATTCATTAAGCACATAAATGTAGCTTAAGCATTCGTCAAACCAAATGGAACTACAAAAAACTCATAATCCCCATACCAGGTCCAAAAATTTGTCTTGTACATGTCCTCCTCTTTGATGCATACTTGATGGTATCCTAACCTCAAGTTGATCTTAGAGAACATTAATGCTCGCTTCAGCTGATCAAACAACTCATCAATCCTCGGTAATGGGTACCTGTTCTTGATGGTCAATTTTTTCAGCTGCATGAAGTCAATGCATAATCTAAGAGTACCATCTTTCTTCTTTATGAACAATACCGGTGCACCCCATTGTGGTACCCTTGCCCTAAGGTATCCCTTGTCCAACATTTTGTTCAACTGTCGATTCAACTCTACCAACTTAGGTGTGCTCATCCTGTAAGGTGATTTTGATGTTGGAGCTACCCCTAGCACTAACTCCATAGAAAAGTCTACCTCCTTGTGAAGTGGAAACTCTAAAACTTCCTCCAAAAATACATTTAGAAATTGTTTTAGAATTGAGTACTTTCTCAAATCATTTGCATCCTTCCTTACCCTTGTCACTAGAAATGTGCACTGCAAATAACATACACTCTTTCTTGTGACTACGTTTTTCCTGCATAGCTAGTCACCATCCTAAATGATGTGGCTTTGTTCTTTTTGTGTAATACTCTTGGTTCCCCATTGTCATCAACAAACTCAATGGATTTTCATAACAATCTACCTTGGTTCTACGAAGATATAACCAATCCATGCCCAACAACATACTATATGATCCCAACGGTAGGGAAAATTTTAGGGGCTAATACTCATAGGTGGGCTAATTTTCCATGCTTTTTCCTAAAATGGGATTCACTAATCGTTATTTTTTCTAAAAATGATTCGCCAAAATTTTATAGTATAAAATTATTTTACCTAAACAATAGACAAATTTTCATATAAAGACTATTATTATAATTTTTTTATAAAGTTGAATATTTTTACACAAAACATCACCAAAGATTTTACAGATTGCATATTATGGACTAGGGAGATTCATTAATGTTTTCGAACTTTGAGATAAATCTCTATCCTTAAAATTTTCCCTACCCAACAATAATACATTCAAATGTGTTGTAGTAGGAATACCATTCAAATCAAATGCACAAATTCTTACCTAATGATGAACTCACTTCTTTGTACCTATAGCCAAATGCACTAACCAATATTCTGCATGCAATTCCTTACTCAAACAACACTTATCGACCAAGTCATGACAAGCATAGCTATAATTAGACCTAGGGTCAATCAAAATATAAATAACTTCATCACAAAACTTACCATCCACCTCAATGATAGATGCATGATGGTTTTCTTGTTTGTTATCCAATGTTTCATAAATACGAGGAATGCTCTGACCAACATCCCCAATATTTTGCACCTTTTGTGCACTATATATCTGAGGCCTACCACTCTGATTCTGTAGAATATCTCTCTTAATATGCTCCTTACTGCATGTCTAACACTCCAACCGCCTAGTACCCTCACCTCTATGCTACTATTATGTCCCATGTCCCTATTTAGTTGCATTGAACCTCTTTTGTGGTGCCACATTTTCTTTCCCATCTGCATTCTAAGGCCTTCTTCTTTTCAATTGTCGTTTACCTTTAACTTTTTCTTTCCATTTCCACCCTTGCTGACAATCGTTGTTACACTTTAACTGTTGATAACAATGTTTCAATTTACCAATAAATTTCTCAAGTGACCGAGGCTCATCATACTCAATCCAATCTTTAAATGTTAATGGAAATCCACTGACAAATAAATAAACTTTAGCCTTCTCGCCTTTAAGAGATGCTACATACCTCAATAGCTCCATAAAATTGGTCATGTACTCTTCATCTTTCATTGATGCCATCTCTAGCCCATAAAATTCTTTGGCCTTACTATCGTAGTACCTTTCTAACAAGTATTTGTTCCTAAAAAGCCTCTTGAATTTGTGGAAACTCAAGTCCTCTATCCTGATGTATCTAACCCACTTCGTCTTCCTACTAGATATCTGCTTTACCTTTCAAGCTGAAGATAGCAATTTTGGGCTTCATGTTTTTTGTGTACTTATGCAACTCAAAGAAATTTCTCTTCCCATGTATCCAAGCCTTTGCATATTCTAGTTTCTTTAACTCTCCATCAAAGGTAGGTGGCTTTGCTTTCTTAAACTCATTTGGAAAGTATCCCCTACGACTCCTCCTATAAGGATGATAATGATGATGATGATGATGCCTATCAGAACCATAACTAGAATAATACATGTGTCCATCACCTCTCCTATCTAGAGTATCCAACAACCTGCCATATCTAATGATGCCTTCTCTATCTGAAATGTGACCACCATGAGACCTGTTGCCATATGCCCCATTAGTTTTTTCCTCATATCCATGGTTGATCTGAAGTGGCCCTAGTCACTGCAATTTTGGCAAAATCCAAAGAAGTATTGCATTAATCTCTGCTGGTTTCTCTTGTGCTTTTATGATCCTTTCATTTTCTGCCTTACAACTCCTTATTTCTTCCTTCAAGCTTCTCAGTGTGTCTGCTCAGTCAAAAGAGTGTCCAACGCCATGCTTCTCATCTAATTCATAGGGAGAGTTTTTGTAGTCTACCATATTTCTAGTCATTTGATCTCTTTCCTACAAGGCATACTATGTCAGCTAAACCAAATCATCATAAACCAACGTACCTTAGCATAATTTGTGGAGGGTATCTCATCTGCAATATTATCTAAACAATATGATACATGTATAACATAATCATGACAAACTATATACATATAATACATAATAACATAACCATGTAACCATAAGTCTAGATAGCGTCCAATCATCAATGGATGAGCATGTCAACTACGCATACCATAACTCATGCATGACAACAACAACCACACCAATGTACGCTGACAATACACAAGCATAAACAATATGTAACCAATAACACACTCATGATGACACACTTCACAACAACAACATCCTCTTCCACATGGGGACATCACTACAACCATGACCGACACCATGCATATGCTGCAAGCACATAGACCACAAAGATCATTAACCACACATGAAAATGACTTGAATGCATGATTGACACATTGCCCATCTAGTCCAAGGGTGAACCATGCTCTGATACCACTTTGTAACACCCTCCTCACACATCTACCCAAGTAATTGACCAAGCCAGGTAAACATGTGATGAAGAGTTATTATGATATGACTCAACCACCTAGGTGACCTTAAGGAAATGGAGTCTAACTATATCTGCATATGCTACTCTTCTACTAGACAAGTTAGAAACTTGACATTTGCTTAAGGTCGTAAGTTGCAATTATCTGAGACTCCAAGTGTTCAACCTTGCTACCTCGTGACCTTGCGACCTTGTGACCTTTCAACTTCGTGACCCTACGACCTCGCAACTTCATGACCTCATGACCTCACGACCTCACAAACTAGTGACCTTGTGACCTAATTCAAAATTTTTCAACCTATTGTAAATTGAGATTTTGCAACCTGTCTAAATTATGATTTTTACGACCTGCAATTCAAAATGACATACCCTCTAGTCGCACCATCAAAAGTTAATAGTTGTTATCTAAGAATCGCTATGAATCAATGTTCCCTTATATCATTTTCTACATTATCATATATTAGGTCATGGATACATTGTACATTCATTTGCGAATATGATGAGAGCCATACACAACCACTGCCTTAAAGAATATACATAACCATCATAATAGAAACATAAATACCAAGGAAATCACAACTACATGATACACATATAAGCCAGTAGAATACTCATAGACATACAAATAGAAATAACCTCATATTGATGATGCAAAATCCAAACCTAGGATAAGACTATCACGTTCCACTTGACCATAGAATGGCAGAGCCAAATCTCTCTTAAGCCATTCTCCCCTGTGACATATTCCAAGCATGAATGTGGGAATCAAACCAAAAGAACCAACTAGGGCATCTTGAGGCTAAACCACCTCACCCTCCTAAAAAAAAACCATGCTTTACTCTAATCCATCCCAGATCACTAGGTGAACATAATAGACATGTAACAACAAGATTTATCATGATCCCCACTAGATCACTATGAAAAAAAAAGAATGGATGGCCCCATATTTCTACACCATGAGTAACTTTCTTGTTTGCTAGTCTCTTAGGCTTTACTGCAATCCACAATTCGATCCATCGATCACTAGCCCCTAAATCGAGACACCACCCTCTAGGATTTACCATATATCCTGCCATTCACCAACAAGTATTCCTAGGCCTAATCAAGGGCAACCACCTCTTAGCTTTACCATATATCCCGCTATTCACCAAAAAGGATTCCTATGCCCACCTAGGCAACAAAAAATCTCACTTTACCAAAACCCACAGTCTAATTCACGATTACTAGGCCATGTGTTCTATCATTTAGAGATCCACCTCACTCAAATTCGAATCCATCCAACAATCCAAGCCAACCAAAACATGAGAACCCCATCACACCATGGCTATCCGGAAATGGTAAGGCTAGGTTGAAAACAATGCCACACCTAGAAAAACCCATGCCATAACAACAAAAGACCCACATGAATACCATGCATGCCAGATATAGCAAGGAAAACACACATGCAAATTGATACATGCAAATAATACTGTTGTAGTTTCTTGATCTTGTTCTTCCTTACTTCCTCCTTCTTTCCTCTTGCCTTCTTTTCCTTTCTTGATCCAATGCCCCAGTGCTCCAAGAAAACTCTAAGTGTCTAAGAGTGAGAGAGAGAGACAGAAAATAATGAGATATCTCCAAAACTTAACTGGCAAAAAGTTACCAACTGATCCTTAGAATACTTTTTATCAATAAGGACTTTTTTTTCTACATTTTCCTTCAATTTCCTCCTCACATGCAATCCGTGACCTTTCACCTCCCTTTTCTCCTAGTATCCATTATTTTCATAAATAGATGTGCCAAAAATGCCATTTTTCCTTCCCTAAGCCTTAGCCATTGCCTTTTCCAATTTCGTTAGCCATAATAAAGCAAATGAACACCCACTAGGATGTTTTTCCCAACATTAAGCTTGGAATAAGTGTCACATCAACCGTGGTTATTATTTTTCCTTTATTAGATTTTATTACATGGAATTTTCACCAGGTTTGTTACAGTTACATAAAATATACATAATGGCATGAGTACAATGACAATATTGAAAACTGAAACTAGTTACATTCTCCCATAGAGATAAAGTATAAAACGGGGTATCATATCACCCAAATATATCTATTACATCAATAGTCATTGAGATTTCAATATGATAAAGATAAAAAAGTATGATGTTATCCTCAATTCCAAAGAAATTTATCAATATGATTCTTCTCCATCCTGCAGAGCATTTCACTTGATTCAGAAACGGAAAAGGAATCAACAAACATGGGGATGATAGAACTCAAAAGTATCCTTATGATATTCCATGAGATCTAAATAGAATTGTTGGTGTAACACCAAGAAACCAACCCCAATTGACCACTTGGTTGGTTTCTTCTCACTTTATGTTGGTTCTTTTCGAACCTCAAAGGGGTATTCCTAGGAAACCGTGACTTAAAAATTAGGATTTACGTGACAAGTGAGTTAGTCGATTAGGTGAATGGAGTAAGGGGAGAATAAAGTATGAAAGATATATTTATTAATCCTATGATTAGCTTGATAAGACATTCCATGTAGAAGATAAAAATTCAATGATTAAAAGAGATCCTTAGATTACAACAGATAAAGACCAGAGGTATCCTCCAAAAATGTTCAACTCTTTAAATATATTAGTGAAACTAATAATTTGATGAAGACCAGAGATGTCCTCTAAATGTAATCCCAACTGCGAAAGACCCAAAATTTGGACCTATATTTTATTGTTCATCTGTTTGATACTCATAGGTGAGACTCCAAAAAATTGTAGTTGCACCATATTTTTCTACATAACATGCTTCAATCAGAAAAATAATTTTCTAAATTCACCTTAATTATTGGTCCCAATAACCATATTTTCCTCACTAATGAATTTTTTGTAATACTATCTATTGGCTTATGATTTTAATATGATGTAATCATACATACGTTGATATTAGGCTAGTGAGCTAGATGAATATAACAATTAGGCTAGTGAACTCATGCATATTATATGGCTACATACCTGTGGTTTTTGATATATGGCTTGTGTGCCCATATAGAAATGTTATATATTGTGGGGCCATCGTGCTCAATCACATGTGCATGTTTCGGTTGAGTGGTCAGTGGGAAATGATGGTAATACAATGTAATTTGCAAGCATTTTAATAATAATAAAATAGACTGAATGTGGAGCCCACTCAATGGGAAGAGTATGAGGGGTAGTGAAATTCCATAGTAAAGGGAAATGTTGTTGGTGAAAGATGTTCGTGAGAAAGGGTGCCTAGGGCCCATGTGGCTTTAGGAGCGCTACTTGGTACAATGGGGTTATTTAGTGTGACAAGTATATATAGACCTGCCCATATGCCCATAGAAGAGATGGGTTATTAGAATGATGTTTTCTATTATGATTATGGCGGGGTATGGTGATGAACCAATCAATGAAATCGTTGAGGGGGTTATGGTAAAAATTGGGATTATTTTTAGTGAGCCGCATGATTGGACTATGAAACAAAAAATAATTCTAGTAATCAGTCGATGAACCATGGAAGGTGGAAATCAAAGAGGGATTGTTATTTTAGGGAAGGTTTGTGCCACTTGGATTCTAGACTAACCGGCGAGCTAAAATGGTTATGGCCTAAACGGTGATTGGAGCTTTAGAGTAGAAGGACTATTGGGTTGGCACCTTGGTAGCTAGTTTGAAAGGTGCCTAGAGCTTTAGAGTAGCATCGTTGGTGGGTTAACACCTTTGTCATGGAGATAAAATGCCTAGAACCGTGGAGTAGCATGATTGTTGGGTTGGCACCTTGGAAGTTAGCTTTAAGGGTTCCTAGAGCCCTAGAGTAGCATGACTGTTGGGTTGGCACCTTGACCATGGAGGCATTGTGATGATTGGTTTACTGTTTCCTATGGAGCTACATTCACGACGAACTACAAGGTCTATGGTTAGGGGAGCATAGAGAGCCTGCATAGTTGGTGTCTTACGCAAATAAGTATTTTACCCAATGTATTGATTTATGGATTTATGACTAAACCCTAGTCTCAGGGTTTTGTGTTATTAGAAATTAATTACCTAGTATTATGTTGTGCATGTTTATTGGTATATATCTATG
>APFE030848143.1:29038-67270 GCA_000404065.3 Pinus taeda | reverse complement strand
TCTCTTTGTCATAAGAGGGATACTTCCACACTGTGTCTAAAAGTGTCTCACTATGATATGCCACTGGATGCCTGTGTTGAGTAAGGACTACCCCAATATCATAGTCAGAGGCATTTGTCTTGACCTCAAATGGTTGTTGCAAGTCTGGCAATGCAAGCATTGGTGCCGAGCAGAGGCAGTGTTTCAACTCTATGAATGCCTTCTATTGAGATTCAAACCAAAAATAATTTTTCTTTCACTCCTCCCTTGGTGACTTGACTCAAGGGCCAAGCGATATGAGAAAATCCCAACACGAACCTACAGTAGAAGTTGGCAAGACCTAGAAAGTTGCAGAGCTCTGTTAGAGTGGTTGGAGAGGACCAATCCCGAATGACTTGGATCTTAGCTGGATCCACATGTGCCCCCTGTTCATCAATAATGTATCCCAGATACTAAACCTGGGCTATGCCAAAAGTACATTTCTCCAAATTGGCACATAACTTGTGTTGCTGTAGTCTTTAGAGAACCTGTTAGATGTGCTGTAGGTGCTCTTCCCAACTCTGGTTGAAGATTGGGATGTCCTCCAAGTATACCACTACAAATGAGTTGGTGAATGGCCACAATATGTCATCCATTAGCCTCATGAAGGTTGCAGGAGCATTTGTCAACTTGAAAGGCATAACCAACCATTCGGAAAGGCCCTCCTTTGCTTTGAAGGTAGTCTTCCACATGTCAGAGGGTTCGATGTACCTGGTGATATCCTGACTTCAAATCGATCTTGGTGAAATATTTTTCCCCCTTCAGTTGTTCCAGGAGGTTATCGAAACATGGGATCAGGTAACTATTATGGACAGTGATCTTGTTCAGTGCTCGATAGTCAATACAAAGTCTCCACTCCCATCCTTCTTCTATACCAACACGATCAGGCTCCCACAGGGTGATGAACTCAGATGGATGTGACCTTTATGTAGAAACTCCTGAATCTACCTCTTGATTTCATCATTCCCCAAAATGGAGCACCAATAGATTGGTCCATTAGGTAGTGACACACCTGGGGTCAAATCGATGGAGTGCTTGACCTGACAGTTTAGAGGAACCCCTGTGGGGGAGGTGAAGATGTCCTCATACTCCTCCACGACCTTGTCCATCTGTATTTGTCGTGCGAAGGGGCCTTGTCTAGAGGTCATGGCCACCATCTTCTTCTTTCCTTGAGGGTGTATCATCAGGAAAACAAATTTTCTAGTTTTGGAAATGAACTTACTGCATTGCTTTGCAGTAACCAGAGAGATGGCAATGAGCGATGCTACCTCTAGTATCCTGTACAACTTATTTTCCAAAGTAATAATAACAACACAGGGCCTTGATTCATACACAACATGTCACTTCCACAAGTATGGTTGTCCTAATAATATATCATAAACTTCAAGGGGGGCAATGTCACACAATACCTCATCCGTGAAGTTCTTAATGTTGTATGGAAGGTGACACTGCTGGCTCACGCGAAGAACTTATTCTTAGTGAAGCCACCCAACAGTGTATAGTTGTGGATGAGCTATGGTCATTAAGCCCAACCACTTCACAAACTCTACTGAAATGAGGTTCTTTTGGCTCTTGCTATCGACAATGAACTATAGCGGGGATCCCTTTGCCCACATCTGGGGGTGGAAGAGACGCTCCTCCTCGTTTGGATCTTGGAATTCCTCCTTTTGGATCTTCGTGGTGGTAATGGTGGCGTTGGGCTCCACATCGATAATCTACTTCCCTTTGTCATTCCCCTTGTCGAGTTCTGACTCAGAGTCAGAACATACATCTGATTCTGAAACCTTTCACTCAACCACCAGTGACTGCTTGGCCTGACACTCACTTGTGATGTGAGTGGAGCTCTTATGGAACTCACATCATTTTCCGTGTCCTCTTTCAGCTTTACGACACTGTTCTTTTCTTGTAGCTTTGGCGGGTTGTCTTGGGCCACCCCACCTTGGCTTTGTCCTTTGTTCTATGGTTTGAGGGTACCTTTCCTTTTCTTCGAATTTGCAAATCCAAAGTCTCACTTCTTCTGTTTAAACTTTTGCTTGACCTTGACAACATATTGGTATGCCATGCCAAGTGAGGAGATGTTCAGGAATTTTATTTCTTCCTTGATGTACTTGTGTAGGTAGCCATGATATTTGAGTATCAATTTCTGCTCCGAATCCTTGATACTCAACTTTGTGCGACGGGTATGGAAAATATTGGTGAAATCTGACACGTCTTGGTCCCTTCCCTGCCGCAACGTGGTCCACTTTATGTATTGATCCTCATAGCTTCTGATAGGGTAGTACAACTCTTTGATGGCATCCTGGAATGAATTCCAGGTGGGTGCGGCTGAAAATAGTTAGCCGATACTTTCATCCTTCTACTCATAGTAGGTTTCCCACCAGTCCTTGACATGGGAGGCTGCTTTGAGAGGAGCGAAAATAATCTTTTCCTGACTGGAAAATTCATGAACAAAAAAATAACCCTCTAGTAGATTTAACCATTTATTGACGACATTTGCATCTATTTAACCCTCGAATATGGAGATTTCAAAATTAACTTGTACCTTAAATGGTGTGGCATTTCCAGAGTAGCTATGGGAAGTCGATGCGTAGCCCCTGGGTAACCGCTAAAGGATTTGGGCAAAGTTGTCCATCATCACATTCATTTGTCACTCGAGGGCTTCTTCGACCAAGATTTTGATAGGATCTCCTGCTCCCTCATCTTTCTTTTCATCTGCCATGGGAGGCTGTTGAGTTTTCCGAGGCTGGTCTTGTAAAGGTTCGACTAGTTCAAGCCCAAACTCCTTATATCTTGACCTCGTTGGGGACATGCAAAGAAAAGCAGAGACAAAGCAGACCGCTCTGATACCACTGATCTAGATTTAAACAGGAATGCAAAAAGTTACAGAGATAACCATAAACATAAAGATGCAGTGGAAATATTACTTCATTTCATTAATGTAAAATACTAAGATATGCTTACAAACAAAAAATGGAAATAAACAGCTAGGGCGATGGCAGCCCATCTCTGAGAAGAGATGTGGTGACTACATGCCTCTGAATTGTGTTACAATGAGGCTCGAAGGCCTATTTATTGTTGAGAAACAATGGAAAACCCTAGACATCCAAAAGCCTAACCCTAGAAGATGAAACGCCAAATTGTGGGCCCCATTTGGGTAAATTGGTACATCAACTTCCCAAGGTTGTAACCTTGGTATACGATCTCTATTTGATGCATACAATATCTCGCTAAAAATATCTATCCAAGAAATGCAACTTTGGGAAGAGAAACATCAGTCCATGGACCCATGTTGCTCCCAGTTTTCCCAAAAAACGTCGTTTAGGGCCTCAAAACAGCTCCGGAAGTTTAGGACTCGAAAAACTACTAAAAATAGTAAATTGTGCTACAATTAAGGAAAATGAAAAGCTAAAAGAAACAATGGTGGGTGTCCAAGTGGACTTGGCGGGTGGCCACCAATATCCACCTGGAACAATCCAGATGGAAGTCACTGCGGTGAAGCAGGACGGTTATCCAACACTTTCTTGGCTTCATCTAGATAGGGACAAAGGTGAATGGGGTGATTCCCTTCACATAACTTATAGGGAAACTTGAATTTTCGCTTCTTTCCATGGACTTTGCTCTCACTGGTTGAAGGTGTGTCACCAACATGATCTCCAGAAGTTGATGACACAGGATGATGTGAACGGGAAGACCATTCTTCTAAGATTTAAGGAATATCAAGACAACTTCAAAGAATATGGTTTCCCACACAAAGTTTGCATGGATATCAAAATTTGTGAGGCTTGATGAGTGGTTTATGATTAGATGTTACATTCAAAGCAATTGTTGCTTAGCTATCCCTTTGCTAAATTTGCTTCTTCTTCTTCTTCTTCTTCTTCCCTTTATTCTTCTTCTTAGCCACCTGGTTACTAGTACCAATACTTTCACCAAGAGAAAAGGAAGAAGGGGAGGAGGAAACAAATGAGGAAGAAGGCAAAGGGTCAACTAAAGGATCAACTAGAGTTTCATTTTGTCCAGTTGCAAATGTACTTGATTGCAAAGAAATCACGACATTTTGAACCAAGGAGGTTGAAAACAACTAGACTGGAAAGCCAATGGTAAATCCCGAAAGGGACAATGTAGCCATAAAAGGAGCACCAATATTTCCAAAAGAAGGAAAAGGACTAGGATTCCCATCAAAAGGAATTCCTTTATCAGTGGATTCTGGATTTGTCGCCATATGTTTCAACCTCAGATCAACTAAGGAAAAAGGATGTTATTCGCTGTCAATCAATTTTAACGACACTTTAGACACAACTTTGCTTTTTCAGTTTTAAAGAGTCGAGAAAAAGCTAAAGATGACTCTAGTCGCCTTCGATTTTTCATGAGCCTGAAAGGACAAGTACTCAGATGATCCTTTTAGTTTTGAAGAGTTGAAAAGGAATGAAAGTGACTACTCTGGAGACTCTAGACAAGAGGTTTTACTAGACCAATCGCAAAATTGCAATATACAGCTTGGTGATAAATTAAAGAGAAATTGACAAGGAATTTACGTACGGCAGTCAATCTTCTGGAATGTTGTGTTCAATGCATTGCGATTGATAAGGCGGTAGACTTGGTTTCTTATGGATAAAGGATTTAAGCCTATTGTGGTCTCCCAATATATATGTGATAGTACAGAGAGCACAAGTCCATGCTAGCACTTGTCGTATCAAAGAGGAGGAATAACCCAACCTTCAATGAAAATGATAGCCACTAGATTTAACAATACTGGAACACGTCTCTAGCCTAGCCCTCTAAATATGTTGCGTTAGATTCCAAAGTGTTGTTAAGTTCATTGAAGTTCATTTTAAGTTGATCTTTCTTAAAAGTTTTCCTTTCAAGGTTCACCACATAATGTATGTTCACAATTCCTAAAATGCATCTATCATGATAAACAAACTTTTGATTTAGTTTGAATGATGAAAACCTTAGCTTCTAAAGGATAGAGCAATCAAATCTCCGACAAAGAGCAGAGAGCACATATAATGCAATTTCCCGAGCTATTCGTATCAAGCATTCACAAAACCAAAATACTAAAATTCAAATGTATTTTTTTTCAGCTCTCCTTAATGTGAATGATCCAAGAAGGAAAACTAAATGCAGCAATGACTCAAACTATTTCACACAAAATGACCATTTTCGATAATTTTTATTCAAAAAGAGAAAGGAAGACTCAAAACGACATTTTCAAGTTTGAAGAAATATATTTTTGACACTTTGAATGAAATCAAATCAAATTGAATGCACCAAAATAGTTTAATCGATAAGCTATAAAGGAGGATTTTGCGACACTTCACTTTTTCGACAAAAATTGAAGATTTTACGACACTTTTCTATCGAAATGACAAATAGATTAACACTACTTTTGATAATGGATTGCAAATGAAAAGAAAATACATAAAAAAGTTCACTAATCCTAATCTAAATAGAGGTTGATCTGAGTGATGTAAGTTGGCTTCAATGATGAGACATTGTTCATATTTAGCAAGCAACCAAATTGGAATGAAAACTAGTCAAAAACCTCAACTCCTAGATGGGAAAATTCCATTTCAATCATCCATCACACTTACTAGAGCGCCAAACTGTGATGCATAGTAATTTTTCCATTTAGGAACTAAGATGCTTCTCACTTTATAGTTCAATATAGTGCGATGGTCCAGAGAGCGATTTCTAAAAGTGTTTTTGGCTCAAATTTGCAGCAGTTTTGAATGGATTAAGCTTGATTTTGATGAACAATGATAAGAAAAGTATGATGGAATGTCCTGAGAGGTTCCTAAGCTACTAAAAGGGCATCTAGATGTGTTTTCAAGTCAAATTCTTAAATGATAAACTAAACCAGAGATTGACTGAAGCAACATTTATCTACTACGCAATTGTCGAACAAGAGCAGTTCGAAAGCTTCTTGGCTAGCCTCAGTATCTGTCTATAGTTTATGTAATTCAACATAGAACAACAAATAGCAACAAACAATCATCTAGTTCTCCCCAGTGACATCGAATGACTAACCCTCTAGGTTTGGTAGCTAACCTGGTAACAATAGTTAAAACAATTCAATATCTTTCCTATGAGTGACAGATAAGAAAGAGATTATGAAAGACCAACCTGTAACTTCTAGTTGAATCCTTGCTTGATCTCCCTCTCCTTTGACCGATCTTATAACTCCTCCCCATACTTAACACGCTTGGACAATACCTGCACAGCTACAGAAACAAAGACCTCTCAAAGCATAATGATCCATCACCGCATAAACATCATAGAATAAAAAATAGGGTAAACAAATGAACACATTTACAGTTAACACAATCAATTGGGAAAAATCTTTAAGAACTTTATTGATATCAAGGAGAATTAAAACCCATAAGAAGTTTGATCCAATGCCATCCTCCCAACTCCAAGCCTTCTTCACCTCATGAAACAACAAGAGCACACCAACAATGACACAATGCTCTCACCTCAATACTAAAACTAGTAGCACTTTCTTACAACTCAAAATAATTCAGCTTTATGATGTCTTGGATGGGAGATCCTTTTATAGATGATTGCAAGAGGGTGATTCATCAATGGGGATGATGAATTCCATTCCATTTGTTGAAATTAGTTCCGCAAGAGAGGGGAATTCGAGATGGTTTCCTAGCTCCTTTGGTCATCCTTGGGCGAGTTCGGAGAGGTAAGTGGCACAGGAGAAGTTTCTAGAAGATTCCATGAGAAACCAACTCACAAAATGTCCTGAAAGTTTTTCCAACCCTACCCATCACACTTACTAAAGGGAAAAAATATGTTGCATCTCACTTTGACAGTGTAGCAAGTGTGATGCATCTCACCCTACCATAGGGCTTTCAGATATGGTTCAATTTAGACACTTTTTGGATGATTTCTGAGATAGAACTTTTGGGGAATGAGAGATTCAGATGAATAAGATTCTTTAGGGCATAAAACAACTCTTTTAGGGGTTGATGAGCCCTAATATCATCGACATATGAGTTTGGGGTTGATGTGCCCAAATATGTCTATAACACTTCTCAAACAGTAGAAAACATAGAAAACTGAATGGCTTCCCAAGGCAGAGCATTGTAAATAATGAATTCTCCCTATCTATTTTGATATCATTAAGCTAGAAGAAATGAATTAGATTGTGGCATACATAAAACATGAGAAAAATTGATAACGAAAGAAGAGACTATGCAAAAACACCATACCACAAGTATCCCATAAAAATAGCTGCAAATCTTGGTTTATTTCCTTGCCAAACTGCTAATAAAGGTGTACAATGTAGCGCAGAGCATCCAAGAGAGTCCAACCTTTACTAATGACAAAAAAAATACATAACATAGACTTCAAACCACCTATGCTAGCCATCAAGTGTCAAAACCAAGAGAAAAGGAGTTGTTACAGCCATTTCCAAAAAGGGAACAAGAATATAGGCAGTGGAACAACTTGTCTCTATAAGCATGGAAACTAATTCATTGACTCCAAAACCACCTCAAACTGATGAATATACCCTCTAATATCATTTTACTATTACAATCATAAAATCATCCATGAAGAGAGAGAAAGTAAACTGGCAGTGAGAATAGGCGAAAATTGGATTTTCTGGCAAACTGGTCAAAAGTGCAATGCCATGAGCCAAAAGCATAGTGCCGCTTTCCACCCACTTTTGGAGGCTTTCCCCTTAGCCCAATTTATCCCAAGATGACTCATTGGAAAGGTATTCCTATCTAGTGTCAGCAACAACTTGAATTTTTTCATTTGGAGGTCATTTGCTCCCTCAAAACTGAAATCTCCCAAGGCTACTTCTGTGTGTCGAAAAAGAGGTAGAGAGGTCATTTTTTGGTAGTTTTTGGGTCTTTTGATGACCTAGTTTTGCTCCAAAACTTCTAGAATTTTCAGGCACAAATTCTCTCATCATGCTGAATCCAAATATATAAATGTTTCCTCCAACAAGTGCTACAGGGAAAAGCACAGCACCAGTGGCGCTATGCTTCTGGGTCGATTTTTTGTTTCGAAAATAGCAAAATTTGAAAAATGAAAAAAATCATCAAAACTTGCCCAATTTTGGCATGGGACACCACCATTAGCTCCTTTGATCATCTAGGGAGGCTCCAGTCAATATCTTCAACTTATCTTGCTCCATTTTTCTCTTTAAATCCTTCCTCAACCTAGCTTTAAGTTTCATGATCCTTATGTTACAGATTTTGTTGTGGGTCAAGTGATGGTAGGCCATGCAGCGAAGCATCTTCTTATCCATGTTGGCCTTCTCAATCAGCCCTTCAAGGTGTATTTTGACTCTTTCAAGCCAAGTTTCCCTATCATTCTCAATCTCTTGTTCAATTGAATTCAACTTGACATTATCCTCCTTGGCCTTTTGCCTGTTTTCTTTGATCATTTGTAGCTCCATGAGGATTTGCTTCTCACTCAATTGTTTTTTTTCCTACTCTAAATATCTGATGATGAAATTATCTCTCTCTAATTTATCTGCCAAGGATTTTACTTCAGCTTCTTGTTCCTTTATGATAATGTCTTTGACAGTCTTCGGATCCTGAACTTCCAAATCAATAATGTCAACTCCATGGAGGGTAAAGTGTTGCTGTGGCTCCTCATGCTCAACAAGATCAAAATATATTTCTTGCTCATCACCAAGATCCTCTTCTTACACCTTTTCCTTGCCCTTGCTTTGCTGCTCAACCTATACCTGTTTTGTTGAAGAATAATGCAAAGCCCCTTCCACACCTTGTGGAGATAGCATTTGCCTGTGGTGTTGGGTTGTGTTATATTCTTTCCACATAGTTAACAAGGGGTTTGAGGGGTACTCGTAACCCCACTTTATGGGGTCCGAGGCAGCACCCTAGAAAATTTTGGTTTTGGACCCTATGTTAGGTTGGGCGGACCCACCTATGGTTTTGTGCATGATTTTTGCACATGTTTTTTGGACGCGATTGTTTATTTTTCTGTGATTTAGAATTCATATGCAGGTAATTTCTGTACTAGGTTAAAACCTACATGTGGCCTGATGACGAAGGTAAGACCCATTCCACATCTTGTGGAGATAATACTTGCCTAGTAGTTGCAAAAAGTTTCCTAGTACCCCTCTTATATGTTACAAACACTGGCACTCTAACAGTTTCAGTCTCTTTGACTTTTTCATGGCTTGAAGGTCCACCTTCTTCATGATGTACCAATGAAAATATTTGTGGGCCTTTGAACATCTCATGAGAAATGAAAGTCTCCCATGGCATGTTAAGGAGGCTCAGGTGATGAAGAACAATGATTTTGATCAAAGAGTAATGGTAAATGCTATTCAAGTGCTGGGGGTATGGCTTTCTCTGTACAATATGCGCCATTTTATCGATGTTTCTAAACATGAAGTAAGGGATATTTATCATCTTTACTCTAGTTAAATGCATGAGAAGTCTAATGTGGTAGGCATACAATTGGGAGAACCTACCTTCACAAGTGAAGTACTTGATAATGATTTTCTTCAATAGAGCATACCTTTCTTCCAAAAACTTGAAGGGGAATACTCTCTTCATTTTGTCTTTGTATCTAGCCTTGATGTAAGGCTCATAGTACTCCTCATCAATATCCTGATCGTTGTACCAATTTTCACCCATATCAGGAATTTCTGTAGCCTTTGAGATGACAACTGGTGATATGGTGAAGGTTATTCCGGCAAGGGTTACTTCATTACTGTGAAAATGAGTCACAAATAGCCTAGCCAACTCATGATGAAATCTGACTCTTTCTATCATTTCAGAAAAATCAAAGCATACCTAGTGTTTAAAGAAAGAAATGGCAAGTGGACAAGCTTGTAACTCCCTCAAACTAGTGGGCTCTTATCTGATTATTCTTCCTCCTTTATGAGGCTTCCTCTGCTACTTATGTCTCTCCATGGAACTATCACTGAGTGCATCTTCCTCATAATCATATTCACTGCCTCTTTCCATTGTTTTTTGAGGCTGTGAACACTTATGGTTTTATATGGATGATGATGGGATAGGGTGGAGGAATGAAATGAATAGAGTGAAGATGAAGGGGTATGTGAGAGTATGATGTGAACAAATTTTAGGGAAGGGAGTAAGGGTTTAGGGATGTGAGTAGGGTTTATGGATGTGAGTAGGCTAAAGAGTGGAGGGTTTGGGAAATTGTATGTGGGGAATGGGATTTAGGGAAATATGATATTCAGGAATGGGGTTTAGTGAATAAGGGCAAGTAGATAGGGTATATAACCACTAGTGATATTAGGAAAACTACGGTTTCACCCTAGAAGATAGGGTTTTATTTTTAAGAATGATAAACACCAAACTTGGCAAACAAACCCTAGATCATAAGATATGATGATTGTAATTACTTGCAAGAGAGTGAAATTGATGACTTTGAGGTGAATTTGGAAGGTGTAGAACATTTTGGGCGATTTGGAGCTTGGTTGGGTAGAAGTGAAACACCACTTTGAAAGCGCGGCGCTTGTTTAAAATTACACAAAGAAATGTTACCAGGTGCACAACGTCAACTTGGAAATGCAACGCCCTGCTGAAAAGTGCAGAGCCACTCAAATTTTTCCAAAAACGCAATGATTTACTTATATTTTCCCAATGTTGTTTGGAATAGATGCTTGGCTCTCCTTTTGGCAATTTTAACTTCAACATTAACACAATTAAATGATAGAAGGATGGCTTTTTATAGCATTCACTTTTTGATTTTTGTTGATAAAAACCACTTTTATAATGTCTATTTGCTTTTTCCAATACTCTATTTTTGATGCTTGGTTTCTTTGTTTTGACACGTGGACTGATGCTCAAATTCTTTTGACTTTTTGCAGTGGTAGTACTTTGGCAACATCACCAAATATCTAGGAGCAGCATAGAACCATTATTACATATGAGAGCAATAAAATTACATGAAATTTAAAAATAAAATACAAATGCTTTGTTTTCACCTCAAAACTAGTTTTGAGGTGAGAACTTCATTAAGCTTACAAGTTAACAAATTATGACTTTCTAATCATTATTGACCTTCTCATGTCTTTGCTCGCCATTATTGTCATGAAATTATTTGGTTTGACCATGGTCGGACCCTAAGACCTAATGAGACTTAAACCCTATGTAATTGATGAAATGAACTGAAAATGAGCATAAATTATGACTGAAAGGTATGAAAGGAGGTAAACAAGTACATATCATGAGGGAAAGATTGAAGTAAACCCTACCATCAGTAGATCCATGACCTAATGGAATGAAACTTCACTAGAATGGGACTCCTGGTATGAAATGAAAAAATGTAAATTTTGATCACTGATGGCAGTGTGAAGACATTGACACTAACACTCCACATCCTGTAAAAACTCCTTTGCCTAGTTCTTTTGACTCGCCCTAGAATTTTACGCCGGCATCAACATAGAGATTATTTACTGTGACTGGAATCCATATGGCTTCCTACCCTACATCTACTACTATGGTTCAGACACAAAATGTCACTTCCACATTTATGTTTTCAACATGACCAAAGGGACATCTGTATGGTGGCCCATCCATCCCACATGATTATCAGTCAGTATCTTGCAAATTCTCTGGTGCATAGTCAAATTTATGGACATACCCCACGTCTTCCACTTCGGGAATTCCATTTGGTTATTCTTATGAGTGCCGCTCAACCTACTCCTTCTCCTCCTCCTACACTGACAGTTGAAAAATAGGCTAGGCCTTATGTTAGTGTAGAAAGTCCTCTTCAACAACCTACCTATCCTTATGTTGGGTACCCTCCACATGGGAGATAGTTGTCTCCATGATCCCTTCCCCCTCTGGCAGGGGCCCAACCTATTGTTGGTATACCTCAAATTGATAACCATCCTTTTATAGTCCTCCTTATCCTACAATGGTGGCTTGTGTTTGGCAACCTACTTTTCCGATTCAACCAGGTTCGATGTTTGTTTCCAAACCTGTGACTGCTTGATCTCAAGTTCCTATTCCTCAATCTCTACCTCAATAAAATCAAATTCATGTAACTAAATATGTACAGGCCACGATTGCATCTCATCCCATTACTTTACTATTTGGTACCTCTCAGGTCCCACTTAGTTATCCTTTACAGGTTCCTTCAGAATCTCAATCTCTTTCACAAGGTATTCCTCAAATTCTAGTAGGAAAGATTGTGTATGGCATGGCATATCCTGAATCAAACACTCTCGATCATGGGACAATGCAAACTCCTATCGAGGAACAATATAAAACCTATTAGGGTATTCATCAGGTGCCTTTTTAAGGCTATAAAACTCAAGGTTACGCTAGGCCTGGTCAACAAGGTCACTTTTATTCTTGTCATCAAAATCCTCCCTTCTCTAGTACCCAGGTTCCTTATTACTAGAACCCTCTTTATCCAGGAATACAAGTGCCTGTTGCCCAAACTATTTCTTCTTAACCAGGTCATCCTCTACTAGAATTTAATCGATAGTTTCATTTTGTGGCCACTCTCAAGTTTCCATATTTGACTGGGCTCACCAATGACCCCATCTTTCATTCACCTTGGTGGCCGATTATTCCTACCAAATTGCCTTCCAATATCCCTAAATTCAATTGGAATCTAGGAGAAGACTTTTAGATGCATGTTATGACATATCATATTTGGTGTTCATCAAAATCCCTCAATTCTTATTCTATTTGACTTCGTCTTTCCCAAAGAACACTTACAGGTACTGTTTCTAAATGGTATATTGAGTTTCCTACAATTTCATTCCATGATTTGAGCTCCTTAGCCACAACCTTCCTCACACATTTCCATTTTCCCATCAGATACAAAACTAGAATGTAACTATTAACCAACTTCAAAAAATATTATTACATTCACATTTCAGATCACATCCATGAGTGGAGGCATCAACGTCAGTTGGTAAAAAATTATGTTCTCGATCAATTATTGGCATAATGGCTTATCAAATCTCTATTGGCACCCATAACTTAATATGTGGCCAAAGGTGGAGTAGTGATTGAAGAGAAACTAATTGCTCATGTGCAATATTTGGATTTGGTTTATACCTAATCTAACATGCTCTATGATAAGATACCAAACACTCTGAGACCTTCAAATATCATTGCTCCTCCATGTGGTAAATAATATCATGTTGTTGATGGAATTATTGGTCCTACCATCTTGCAGACAACGAGTAAACCATCTTCTATTGCTCCCCCACATCTATTCAAAACCCTTAATGCCATCCTCATGTGACTCCATCCTCCGAGGTAAATGCTACTTCATTTCATAAAGGAAAGTTTCAATAGAAACATGGAAGCAAGAAGAAAGGAAAAGGTAAGAAAAATAAAGATTCATATATGCATGATAAACAAAAAAATCAGTCTTATGATTACAAACAAAAGAGTTGATATCCTTGCTTGATTTGAAACGAGGAACACTTTACATGTGATTTTCCTCACTCCACTGGAGTGAATCAATTCCTTAAGTCTTCCACTTCTCCTACAATGTTAACTTACCCATTTCCTAATCAAGACTGATATGGTTTCTTGAGATGCATATTCCTCTAACATGGTTTTGAAGCTTTCCTCCTCAAAGTTGAGATTTTATGTTTTCATAGATGCTCAGAACAAGGATTATGGTAATGTGAATCCATATAATGGTCAGGCTATTAATCAACCCACCAGTTCGGCACCATCGTCGTCATATCCAACTCTTCCATCAATTCCTAACAAATTGGTTATCAAACCTCCGAAAGGTGTTATTAATAAGTAAACTTTCAACCCTCATGAAACAACCTCTTAGAATTTTAACTTAGTTTAAGACTTGGCTCAGTATCCATCGGTTATGTTGAATCTTTAGGTGTTGCAAAACTACCCTACCCAAATGAAGGATTTACTTTCAACTATCGGATGTGTGGATCCATCAGCTTCCAACATTGTTCTTTTCTCTCATGAAAAATATACTCCTTAGCTTCTAGCTTAGTTAGCTTCTATAATCCAAGTTGTCATCCATGGTAAGAATATTCATCAATATATCATGGATGAGGGAGTCTTGACTTGCATTATGTCCATATATTGCTAGAAGGTGATTGGTTCTCCTCAACTGAGGTAGTCACCTCCTACATTGAAAGCCTTTTATAGGAGGATATAGAAACCTTGTGGGATTTGAATTCCCTACAATTTGAACTCAGGGGAAACAAATATGTCCATATAAGTCACAGTTATTGATAGAACTCTCAATTACAATCTTATATTAGGACGTACGCAGGTTTATGCTATGGTTACTGTCGTTTTGACTTACTTCCATATGACCACCTTTCCTCATAAAGGTAGGATTGTAGCCATATACCAACTCACCTTTTTCTCCTCCAATTCACATGTTACTAGAAGCATTCATCTTATAGGGGAAAGCCTACAATCATATCATCATGTCAAAGTTGGATTGTCGAAGGATTCTTCACTCATGGGAACGTTCTCACTCCCTCCTCTCCTTCCCGACAACTCATCTTCGGTAATCTATATCAACATTATATTGTCTTATACTATCTTGGGCAATCCATGGATTGTACCAGATGAAATTGAAATCCAAATTTTTGGTGATCGAATGCCTCTAAGCCCCATTGAGCTAGGTTATGAAGCCATTTATTTAGATTTTGCAGTTTCTTCCTTTGATTCGCTTATTAACTTGGTATAAATATCATTAGACTATGGTACATCTTTCAATAATTTCTCACATGTATTCCCTACCAATGAAAGCATCATGGAAATCATGATGTCAGACGATGATCCTTGGGATGAACATCACCATCATTCCTCCTTACCTAATTCCAATGAGGATAGTATCAGTGATGTATACTCCCCCGATTATGTTGAACGTTTTAATAATTATGTTTATATTCATTTGTTTGATTTGGAAAAAGACATCTTGAATATTGAAGCAACGATACCTCTTAATATTTCCATTAAGCCACGTGTTTTCAAAAATATACACATTGGAGCATATTTTTCTCCACCTCAGATCAAGAATTATCGAGCCCTTTTTTGTGAGTTCTAAGATGTATTTTCCTAGGCCTATGAGGAGATGCCAGTTATTGACCCAAATATAGCTGTACATGAAATTAAGATGTATATTTATGCCAACGAGTCCAACAGTACCTTTGTCTGGTTCATCCCAAGAACACTACTGGTATTAAGGTTGAAGTTGAAAAGCTTCTTCGAGATGGTTTTAAATACCTTGTTCCTTTAACTGATTGGGTGTCGAATGTAGTCCTTGTCATGAAGAAACTAGGCACCAATTGAGTGTGCATTGATTATCAAGATGTGAATCATGCATGTCCAAACGATAATTATCCCATCCCATTTATTGACCAGATTATTGAGGAATGTATTGACTATGAAATTTATTCATTTATGGATGGATTTTTTGGCTATAATCAAACATCATTCTCCCAATTGACCAACCTAAAACTACTTTTATTTGTCCCTAGGAAACTTTCTTCTATAGGAAACTCCCATTCGGTTTAAAGAATTTTGGGGCCATGTTTCAAGGTATCATGGATTATGCTTTTCATGACATCGAACACATCATTCAACCATATTTGGATGACCTCCCTACTTACTTAAAACATTGGATTGATCACTCGATAAATATTTGGGCTATTTTCCTTCATTGTAGACATTATAATATTCGACTTAACCCACACAAATGTCTGTTTTGTGTCAGTTCTCAATGACTTCTAGGTTTTTCATATAAAAATAAGGAATTCATATCGATCCATTCAATGTAGAGGTGATCGTTGGTTTTCTTGCACCTTCTTCACTCATTCAGCTTCAACTACTTTAAGGAAAAGCTAACTTCCTATGGAGATTCATCCTTAATTAAGTTGTGTTAACCAAAGGATTCACTCACTTTCTGAAAAAGGGTATTCCATTCCATTGGGATGATGCAGCTAACAAAGCATTTGATGTAATCAAATATGTATTGGTGCGAGAATCTATTCTATATGACCCTCATTATTACCACAACTACCTCCTATATCTTTCTGCAACCATTTCTACTATAGCAATGTTATTGGTACAAGAAAATGATTTAGGGACTTAGTATCCTATTTATTATTTGAGTCAAAATATGAATGATACTAAGATCTGATATTCCCACGTAGAAAAGTTGGCCTTGGTAGCCATTGAAGCCGTCCAAAGGTTTCACCATTACATTTTTCTTCATAAAGCTATGGTCATTTATATTGAAACCCTATGAGATACATTTTGTCACATCAATTTATGGGGTACTTGAAATGGATTTCCATCTTAGAATACTTTGACCCAGAGTTCATCAAATCTAAGTCAAACAAATCCCTAGTTTTCACAGAGCTAAATGTGAAATCTTCATTCCTGTGATTCAGAATCTACATATGAAGATTATATTCCTGATGAGTTGTTGTGTCTGATCTCATCATCTGACCTGTACTATGGATATTTCCTGATTTATCTCCAAACCCAGATTTTTTGGTCTGATAACTCTCACTTGAGGCAGGGACATATTCATTACTAAGCCCAAAATTACATCATTATTGGCGACACTCTTTACCATCGTGGTATCAATACGATTTTACGAAGGTACCTCACACTTGAGGAGGCCAAGAAAGTCCTAAATGAATGCAACTGAAGGGCATGTGGCAGAAATTTATCTGGTTATGCTACTGCCCAGAAAATTTTACGCGTTGGTTACTTTTGGCCTAATATCTTTCATGATTACATCCTTGTTTTCCAAAAGTGTCATGCATTCTAGATATATGATCGTAAGGCCCATGCTTCGCATGCTTTATTGCATCCCTTCATCACTATTGTTCCCTTTGTGAAATGGGGTATAGATTTTATGACATGTAACCCTCACTCGACTTGGGGGAATGATTATATTATTGTCGCAGATGACCACTTCACTAAATGGGTTAAGGAGATACCTACATTTAACAACACTGGTGACATGACAACATAATTAGTTTTCAACCATGTCATCACATGGTTTGGTGTTCCATAAGAAATAGTTACGGATCATAGAAAACATTTCTAGAATCATATGATGACCAAATTAACTATTAAGTTGGGACTTTCCCATGAAAGTTCCACTCCCTACTATCCTCAAGCTAATGGATAGGTTGACACCATCAACAAAGTTCTTAGGATGATGCTTCAATGTATGGTATGGGTCCATAAATCAGACTAACATATGCTTATTTACGATTCTTTGTGGGCATACCAAACCTCTGTCACAACTGCTACTAGATTTACACCCTTTCAGTTGGTATATGGTCTTGGAACTATCCTCCTAATTGAATGCAGAATTCCATCATTGAATCTAGCTATCGAACTTATTCCTACCACTTCCATAGAGGAGGAGCATCTATTACATCTGACTCGTTTAGATGAAACTTGGTGTGATGCTTCTATAGCTAATGAATCTCATAAAAGACGCATCAAGGTGCAGTATGAAAAAAGTGTGAAGCCTCGTGTCTTCTCAGGAGAACTTGTTCTTCTATATGACTAGGATTTTGATAAGTTAGGTCCAAGGAAGTTTCTACCTATGTGGTTAGATCCATATATTTTCAAGTGAGTCCTTGAAAAAGTGGCCCACGAGTTAGTAAATTTTGATGTAATTCCCTCGGCACAACCTAGGATTGAGATGTACCTCAACAGACACTATGCTTGACCTCAAGTGTAGTTTCATTATGTGCATACTCTCTATAGGTGTGTTGAGTGTGATTGCAGTGTGTCTTTTTAGAGTTTCATACAACTTTTATTGATTCCCAGTTTATGTTTGGTTTGTAGATGTTGGTATCTCTTAAAACCTTTATTGGTTATGCTAATGGTGCAAGTCGTCGTAATCAAAACTTATCTTCCACAGCATGAGCTATAATTTCTCTTAATGGTGAGTTAGTGGGTTTGCAAGAGATTTATATTGTTCCCTCCATCAACATCATTTCTAAGTATAACACAGTGGTTGAGCTGATCTCTGATGCTATTGCACATGTTATCCGCCATTTAGTCATCAAACTTGATTCACAGCTCATAGTACTACAACTTGTTAGTGTCTATTCAGTTAGAAGTTTCACTATCTTACGCATGGTTTTAAGAGTTCGCCTTCTAGAAAGACATTTCGATTTCATACAATATGAACACATTTCTAGAAATTTAAATAAATTAATAGATGCCCTAGTTAATCATGTTTTAGATAGACATTGGCAACGAATGTAATTAATTTTCAATTCACATCACATCATATTGAAAATACAATGGGAACCTAAAAACACTGAATATATATACATACATACATACATATATATATTATATACACACACACCACACACACACACATATATATATTAATTTTTGTTTTACAAAAAATTGTGCCTGAGACACATATGGCATACATCACATATATAAAAAACTACATGCAACATCTAAGTAGACAAACAAAAGGTGCTCATGGTAGAATAGAAATGTGTGAGCCATCTTGCACAGTAGTTGACCGATACGACTAAGCACTAATATGGTGTATCACTGAATTCATAGCAGAAGTTGATCGACCATAGTCTCATCAATTCTATGTATCAACCCTTCCATGTGGCAGTCTAATTCTGATAGGACCTCTACTACATGAAGGTCCCGTAGCATATCCTAACCTATAACAATGACTTGCGTTGGTTCTACTACCTCCTTCAATTTTCATTCCTCTGCATGACTAAGATATGAAGCACCAATAGGTTGAATTAGTCCCACATCTGCATGAAACATCAATAGTTTAGTCTCAGAATCATTAAAAAAAATCACAAAAAAAAATATAAAACTTAAAATATCGGAATTTCTTACTTGAAGCACCCCATTACGCACCCTCAGGAAATAAGCGCTCAAGGTCATCACATAAATCTGTGCCTGCAATAAATTGTCTACGCATCCAACCGATGAACGTTGATGGGAAGTTGATCATGGATGGCCCTGCGTATCAGGACATGTGATCTATCCTCCTCCTCATCTGTGGCACCCTCAGAACGATGGGCTCTATTGTAATATCGTGAGGCTCAAGTGATAAAACCCGCTCTAATGCAAAGGAAACTAAGATCACATCGTATAAAAAATTCTTTAGTTTTCCCTATTTTTCCTTCAATAGTTGTTCTTTCACATTCACCAGAACTCTCTTCTCTAGTTGAAGAGTGTTGGTTCTAGACACTCCAACCCATATTGCATGTATGATATGCCTACCATAGGTAATGTTGAGCTACCTACCAATCTTGCGATAATGAATAGGATTGTTCTCACTGGTAACTAGGTCACATATTTTATACTGATATTTCTATCCTTTATTGGGTGGGATCAAGGCCTACAATAGGTGGCAATATAATATTTCATTGTCTCCCCTCCACTTTTCCCACCTAGGAGAGATAAGGGGGCACCTCTCATGGAAAGACTAGTCATGAAGTAGTTATCTTCTACCTTTGTCGTGCGCAGATGTTCCCCAAACTTGAATGCTTGTGCTTGAACATCCCATGAATGAACAAGGTATTTCAACAACTACATTTTTTTCCTCATATGATGAAGCTCAAAGAATTTAAGTAATTCAGAGCTCCTTAATGCCTTGATGGTAGTAGGATCATTTGATGCATTTAAATCCAATTCCTTGTGCTCTCTTTCTCTCCATATGAAAGTCATTTTGTGTTGATGAACCCCTGAAACATCAATAAGAGATTAATTAGGATAATTTTAATGCATAAAAAATAACAAATTCTGAGGAAAAATTGTTGAACAAACTTTAGATCTGAGCCCAATGCATCACAAAAGAGAAAACTAGGGCATTGCACAGATTCCTGTATTATGTGACTTCTTAGGTGCAACACACTTTTCAACCATCTAAGCCTGCACTGGTCCTAGGGTGAAAGTTTGAAACCTTGGGGTCCTCAAAAACTCATAAATTTTGCATGAAATCATAAAATGGAACTATAGAAAGAAATATAAGTGTTTGAGCTCCTACCTACAAGTGATAGTACTCGAAATGGTCCAATGGATTGGCAACAATGAACTATAGAAGATCGAGGAAAAAAGTACTGAAAACTCTAGTTGTTGAAGGTAAATGTGAAATAGTAAAGATGAACAATCATTTTTAGTGTATATGGTCATATGTCTCATTATTTTATTCATATTTAATGTTTTCACCTAGACAGATTCATTTTTACTATGAAACGAGTATGTTTAATCCTTTGTATGTTGTTCTAAGCAAGTGGACAACTATTAATGTATTTTGTTGTGATTTAAACAGGTTATTTTCACAAAAGAGTACACTTTTATCTCTTTTTCGATCTCTTTAAACCTACGAAAAAAGGAACCTCTTGGAGTCCTCTTTCTTCTCTTTTCAGACTCCCAAAACATGAAAAGATTGTTGAGAACTTGTATTTTCAAACTCGTAAAGTAAATGAAATGACGTCTACTCAGTATAAGTTTAACCCTTTTCCAAAATGAGACAAACCAACTATGAAAAAGGAATACCTTAGCCAAACATGTCTAAGAGGTTCTCTTAGTTATTTTATCCGACCTTTTCGAACCTAAGGGACTACCTACGAAAAGGGACATGTGGAGTTTTCTTTTTTTCCTCTTTTCCAAACTCTCTAAACATGAAAAAGGAGTTGAGTTTTACCTTCACTGGACTTGTAAAAACACCAAATAATGGTGGAATCGTCGATCATGATGGAGCCAAACCATTCCTTCTCAACGATTGTTAAATATACTTAGAGGGATTCATCCAAAGGATGGACTTATAGATCAAGCATATGTTATCGTCCTCAAGCTTATTAAAAAATAAAGAGGTACTGACCATATGGTTGGGGAAATTAGGAAAACAGGCTACTCCATTTGTGAATGGAAATGAGTCACTCTTGAACACAACACTCTTCCACTTCATCTACGTGGTTTTTGGGTTGGGAAATCTACTTGTCTTTCAGTTCATCGTACGTTCACAAAAAATCCTTTTTTGTTTTTGTTTTTGGTCAATGTTGTTGACTCCATTTCAGTGTCATTGGTGTGTTGGAGAGAATTCATTCAGTTCATATCCATTACAATAGCTTAAGACTTAATTCCATATTTTCCTTTCCCGATCTAGTTCCATATCAACATAATTCTAATCATTATGTCTCAATCGTGATACCCATTTCATTTTATTGATGGGGGATATATCAAATCCCTCCTGCAATGGGTCACTTCCTGTCGACATTAGCACATTATCCAGGAATTTGATTTAGAAACACCCATTGGTACCTTGGTGCTTGCATACATCAATGGAAAGTTTCCTCACTCTCAGTGATAGGTTTACATCATTGGCCTTCGACTAAAATATTGTGTGTGATGTTTGACATCAACTCATTTATTCACACCATATGGATTGTACTTGAGTACCTTGAGATCCATTAACATCATTAGGGGTTTCTCTCACATTTGGTAATGACTTACGTCATTGGTCAATAATCAGATGGTGTCTACCATGTTTAACTTTATCTCATTGATTCACATGGTTAGACTCGTAGATTGGTTGGTTGTGTGAATGAGATAAAAGACCTTAGATCTAGTTTCCACCATCCGAGCAGTGATTTTAGGATTATACAAGATCACTATGTATAATGGCTATAATTATACTAATAGTCATCCAGTCATGGGTCCACTAGTTATCATAAGTGGACATGTCTTTTGATCATTATACATGTAATATTAGCTTATGTACTGAGTATGGCTATGCCTCCCTCAGAAAAAGGATGTCATGATGTAAATGAATTGTAACAGAAGACGATCTGAATGGTTGTTCTTGATCATGACTTGTCACAAGATAAATCACTTTAGTCGTCAGTCATCATCTCCGACTTTGCACTTTAGGGGGACCCTTGTTATAAGCTATTTTGTCTCATCTGATCAATCAAGCTCCGAACTCAATGATGATATTACCCCTTTACACCATCACTGCATAAAGAATTATGCATGACCCTCTCATACCAAAGAGTTTCTTCCCTAAAATGCATCATTTGTGCAAGTTTTAGGACCAAGGTACCCTGGCCTCTTGTTGGATAATATTCACCTATAGTTTGATCCACTATGGCCTATGTTTATCACCTACAGGTTTCTCTCCTTTTCACCTTTGTTGGTTCTATAAATTTGGAAAAAAGAGAGAGAATCCCGAAGCCTTCATTTCTATGACCTTCTAGGAATTGTTCTAACCATTTACCTAAGATAAAAATTTTGAATCCTATCCTATCCTATCTTCGAGTTTCCATCCCTTATCGTTAGATCGCATCCTCCCATCAAGAGTGCATCTCAATCCCAAGATTGCTAAAAGGGTAAGAACTCCCAACTTACCTCACTCCTCTATATATTTACAACCTTCCATATGCAAGGGGTTGGATTTTGGAGATGGATTCTACCCTTATGTTTTTGTTATGAGACTTATTCTTTGATGCATTTAGGATGATTGGAAGTACACCTTGTGACAAATGAAGGAAAATTCAACAACTTGGAGGAGCTATTCTACAAGATCAACACCTATTTATGGTGGTAACTCACTCCATTTGTATCAATACAAAGAGTTCTTTGTTTTCCTATATCTAAGATCATTATTTCATGTATTTCAATACCATGTTGATCTGTTAAATAAAGTAGATAGATGATGCTACATAGATCTCATAGTTTCTTGTCTTGTGTTGTCTAGTTGTGCATGCTCTAATTTTGGAAGCTAGACCTAGGATTAGAGCATTCAAGCCAAAGAACGAGGAAAACATACAACAGATTCCATGTAGTTTTCTTCCCTTCATCTACTTACATTAAGGAAAACATTGGTTCATTTTTCATTCTGTTGTTCTAGGTTAGCCACCAAACCTAGGGGAGATATTTAAGTTCGCAACCATAAATCCCACATAATAGTCTCTATATTTGGTGTTGCCATTTCTTGTGAAGCATTTTCGTTTGCTCGTAATAACTAGTAGTGGGCTACTAGGGACAATTCAACAAAATAGGTTATGATGGCTTAGCTCTTGGTCTAATTGCACCACTAAATCACAAGTGGTAATAATGCATCTTCAAAGAAAAGGTGAATACTAATGTGATAGGGGTACAAGGGTGCAAGGGGAACATAGTTAACCTTTGCTGGTAACTTCTTTCTTCTACAAGAAATATATCTACTAGTTTCATGCAATATCCTAGCTTGAGGAATGAGCCCTATAGATGAGAAATAATTTGTGTAACCACCTCTTTCTTACCTACCTTAGGGACCTTCGTTATGTATTGGTTAAATATCATATTGAACCATATCTGTATGGATTCGATGGGAGCAGTCAGAATAACCTCACATTGAATGGGTAAATTCCCAATCACTTGGTTCAGTCAAAATTGTTTCGACCAAGTAGTGGCTCATCAAATCGTCCACATTGAGCTATGATCAGAATTTGTTGAATTAAGGGAAAACTTGTATTAGATGTCTAAAGAATACACCATTGATGCACTATGGGGATAAAAAAATCCCTTACCGATAGCAGTGATGATGAGAATGTTAGCTACTAGCATTTGCACCAGATGTGGCAAAGAAAACTCCGTAAGGCATAAAGTGCGGAAATCCATTATCCATGTAGTGTGTGCATTATTCAACAAGGTGGATCTCTCTAAATTTGTTGTGAACATTTATGTTGTTGCATTTCTAATATTAAATTTCTTATCACCCCATGATGACAATCCCTCTAATTATTAGCATCACAATTTTTTCCACTTTAGTGGGTTTATCTTAAACCTAAAGAAACATGAATTTGAGTCACTCAATTAAAAAGAAATTGCTAAATTGCTATTTATCAGGTTTTGACTAAAAACAATTAATAACTCATATTTACAACCCTTTAAATATTTACAACCTTTTAGGCCTTGTATTTATAACTCATATTTATAACCCTTTAAAATGAAACTATCTATATTTTTATTAATAATAAAAAGAATCTTCTTTATGAAACTAACACTCACATGCTACTCCTATATATTTATGTTATATTTAATATTCAGTGTCCATCAATTGAATGACAAGATGAAAGCCCAACTTAACTGCACCTTTAAAACGTGACTTAAAAGTTTAATTGGTAATTATTTATTCAGCAATTTGTACATTGTTAATTGCAATTTCTCTTGAAAACCAATGTTTATATCAAAATTTTAAAAATTAACAGTCGCTTCTCCCGTAGTCTGGTTTTTCTTTATTTGATTGTGGTATCCAATGCGAAGATGATATATTATGTGTTTTCGTGTTTCTTTATTTGATGGTGGTACTCAAGATTGCCTTTCTCCAAAGTATCCAATGTGAAGATGATATCTTATGTGTTTCTGCTTTCTCAGTAGGTTCATGTGATTATTATTGTTTTTGGTGTTAATGTTAATGTTTTTTTTTGCCCATCCATTATTTAGTATCTAAACATTGATGTTTGAAAATCCATAAGTGGCTAGTGTGGAAATTGCAAGGTTGTTGAGAATTTGGTTACCTAGTAAGCTTAGAGTCATTCTTGAGTCATTATCTTTACCATCTCAGGCAGAAGAAGAAAAGCCTATTGAATTGAAAAAGAACCCTAAAAAGTATTCGGATCCATGGGTCATTTTTTTTTGCATCATGTAGCAAGATCACATGGTTAATTGATTATGCGACATGAAGAATTAGCCTTTGCCAATATTTAGGCTTATAACTAGGTGATTTTTTTTACTAATATTCTTATACCAATTTACCATGACAATTCTCTTTTAAATTAAAAAGCAAGCATCGTTTTTTAGTGTTTCAACTTCATTTATAAAGAGTTTAGTACTGATAATTAGTAAGATTATATGAAAATTTGAAAATTGCACTAATATATTATTGTTGTAAGGCTCTACACTCCCAATGGAACTCATATAGTGAGTGGATAAAGAAATGATAAGTTTTTCAAATGGTGAAATAATTTTCATATGCGTGATATTGTGATCTAGATAAATAAAACCAAACTCTTCATTTCTCATGTCTTAACTCTTTTATATCTCCATTCTATTTTTCGTACAAATAAGAAGCATTTGTTAATCATGCATCATGTAATATGATCTCCAATCAATAGAAAAAATCTAATATCAAAGAAAGAAAGACAGAGGAAAATGCTTTTAATGTCCACAAATGACTCAATGTTACAAAAGAGATGCTTGCTAATGTACATGATAAGGTGGCTTGGGAAAAGTGTAGTAACAACTTTTATAAAGAATCCTATATAGATTTCTTGTTAACAACATATTAAGATATTTTAGAGAGTAGTTAAGTATGTTTAGAGATGTGCTAAAGAAGATAAGGTCACTAAATAAAAAAAGAAGATAAACATCAATTCTTATTCGATAATAATACAAAAAAGAATTTGTGGGAACTTACTACTCTTCAGAAGCTTCCAAAAATTTCCTAATGGTGCTTCTCCTTAAATAAATAGGTTTAAGGCTACATCTAATTACATCAACATGGATAGCACAAGCTCTCAAGGATATGGATGTAATTTAATTACTAGAGTTAATATTCATGAAGTGAGAGTGCACACATTAATATCTCCCAAGATTGAGGGAAGTGGAGGTTAGATTAACACATACATGACCTTTGTTGTAAAAGGGATCAAAACAAATAAATAGATTTGCAGGAGTGCATCATTAAAAACCTATTAGATGATGAAAAGTAGGCATGTAGGCATATTTTCCCTAGTATGGAAAATGAGTAAATTATATTTTAGTAGAAAATATTTTCCTATTATTTATAAGGTCTAATATTTTAACAAAAGATTGGCCAATATTTCACAATTTTTTATAATTTAAAGCAAGATTGGCCGAAAATCTAAGATTTTATAATTGAGAGAAAGATACGTCTAAATAATATATACATATTTGGTTATCAATAAGACATACATATATATATATATATATAGAGAGAAATTTTGTAACTTAAGGTTTTATATTAATCAAAGACCATATTTACATGGGTTTATAAGGATTTCTAGAGTGACCATGGAGGATACAACCTCTCATCATTTTCTCCCTGAAAATATACCTTCAAGGCTCCTTAGGTGGATAGTAGAGCTACTATACTTGACATTGACAGTGTCCAGTAGCTTTTCTAGCCAAAAATCTGCTATGTATGGCTCCATGTCAAAGCCCAGAAGGATGTTGCTTGGCTTAATATTTCCATGAATAAACTTCCTTTCATGTAAATAAGCTAGGCCTCTGGCTACTCCCTTTGCAATTTTAAATGATAAGTTTGTGTTTACAAAACATAATCAACTGCAAGGATGCTAAGCTGGAAATGGCTATCTACCTTTCAGCGAGCATTGTTGACCCCTCCTCAAAGATTTCCTGGACAATGTCTATATTTTGGTACTTTTCAACTAACTTAGAAAATGAATCAATGGATTTCCTTCTGAAACAATTCTTAAATTTGCCTTCCTTCTTAATTGGAGCTAGTGGTGCGGATTTCTCAGGTGGGATCAAATCCACTATAATGCATGTAGTGTTGTCCCTAAGCCCTCTTATCCTCAAAGCCTCTTACAGCTAAATCGATTAGCCTATGATAGAAAATAAACTTAAAGATGGTGACATTGATCACTTATCCTTTTCAACAATATTTGTACCTTAACAATTTGTTTTGTAGCAAGTTCTGCTGGCAAGCCTCAACAACAATTTGCAGCCTTCTCAGAGCTCAACGCATCCCAAACACCATCAGTTGCAATGATAAGCCTTCCTCCAACATTTGATAGCCATTGAAACAAAAAATTACCAGTCTAAATCAAACAGACACATTGTGACCAGGTATTTTGTTTCCTCCAGTAGATGGATAAAATCCATTCCCTGCCACTGCAACAATAATGCACCATATATCACCTTCCCATTAAAACTAAGAATGAGCTGCAAGTAAACTGTGAGAACATGGATGCCTCATAAGCATGGAGTTAAGTTTGATCCATGAGCTTTGCTACAATCCTCAATTGTAGAAATATTGAAATTTTTAAGAAGACTCTGGCCATTTCATAAGCCGCTGAGTTGACAACAGAGTTTGTCTGTTGCTGAGTCCCAATCATAGAGATGTCTATATGAGTTATGTCAATGTCTAAGTAGAGTTGTTGAATATGGAATGTGGGTGTAAGTCCTCATTTCTGTTTGACTTATGTCAAAGCAAGGATGCTACATAGGAAGAAATAATTGGTTAATCTGTTGTGGATGATGGCATTTTTTCTAGAAAATGCAATACCTCCATCATTGATGGTCTCTTTTGAGGGGAAGCAGAAGCACAATTCAATGCAATCCCCACAGACACTAAGATTTCATCCCTTCCTTGAACCTCTGGTTGAAGAGTAGGATCTATGATGCACAAAAGGCGATGCTTATCATCAACAAAGTTTTGACCCCATGCTACAAAATCCTTATCTGAAGGCCAACATGCACGGAAATGCCCTCACTAGGTGTGATGTCAGTTTGACAAACAGCACAAGCAAACAATCCTGATACTGTCTGCACCGTATATTCCGAGCCCAACCTACAATGTCAAATACTCAATTATTAGCATGACAGACTTGCAACAAGATGCATTCTACAATATTCTCTACAAGTAGTTTTTATTTCAATACATCACATGGAAAAGCAATGATTTAGTCCTTCGTAGCTGAGACAAAGATATACAAGGCCATAACAAAAAAAGGCCTCCTTTGGACTTCTCTTACCTCAGTATAAATAACATACCAAATGCTAAAAGGAAGGAAACACCATTCTATATTAAATGCCTAGAACCCAAAAAACACATAAAAAATAGATTAATGCTTTTACTAAGGCTGAACCGAGTATAAACTAAATCTGTTAATAGGAAAAAGATTATTTAAAAAAAAACTAGATTGAAAAATTCAAAATTCAAAAATGCCCAAATATAAGCAGGGATTACCCATGCATATCCACAATTCAAATTTGCAACACAATTATCCAAATTTAATAAAAATTTTCAAACATATATTGTCCACATTCAAGGAGCACCAACTCAGATACAATTTATCATGCTTTGTTCTGAATCCAATGATAAGTCTGAGTTTACAAAACATAATCTACTGCAAGGATGCTAAGCTGGAAATGGCTATCTACCTTTCAGCAAGCATTGTTGAACCCTCCTCAAAGATTTCCTGGAAAATGTCTATATTTTTCTGCTTTTCAACTGACTTAGACTATGAATCAGTGGATTTCCTTCTGAAAAAAATTCTTAAATTTGCCTTCCTTCTTAACTGGAGTTGGTGGTGCGGATTTCTCAGGTGGGATAAAATCCACTACAATGCATGTAGTGTCGTCCCTAAGTCCTCTTATCCTCAAAGCCTCCTACAGTTAAATCGATTAGCCTATGATAGAAAATAAACTTAAAGATGGTGACATTGATCGCTTATCCTTGTCAACAGTATTTGTACCTTAACAATATTTTTTGCAACAAGTTCTGTTGGCAAGCCTCGCCAGCAATTTGCAGCCTTCTCAGAGCTCAATGCATCCCAAACACCATCAGTTGCAATGATAAGCCTTCCTCCAACATTCGATAGGTATTGAAACAAAAAATTACCAGTCTAAATCAAACAGACACATTGTGACCAGGTATTTTTTTCCTCCAGTAAATGGATAAAATCCATCCCCTGCCACTGCAACAATAATACACCATATATCACCTTCCCATTAAAACTGAGAATGAGCTGCAAGTAAACTGTGAGAACGCGGATGCCTCATAAGCATTGGGTTAAGTTTGATCCCCGAGCTTTGCTACAATCCTCAGCTGTAGAAATATTGAAATTTTTAAGAAGACTCTGGCCATTTCGTAAGTAGATGAGTTGACAGCAGAGTTTGTCTATTGCTGAGTCCCAATCATAGAGATGTCTATATGAGTTATGTCAATGTCTAAGTAGAGTTGTTGAATATGGAATGTGGGTGTAAGTCCTCATCTCTATCCAACTTATGTCAAAGCAAGGATGCTACATACGAAGAAAGAATTAGTTAATCGGTTGTGGATGATGGCATTTTTTCTAGAAAATGCAATACCTCCTTCATTGATGGTCTCTTTTGAGGGGAAGCAGAAGCAAAATTCAATGCAATCCCCACAACACTGAGATTTCTTCCCTTCCTTCAACCTCTGGTCAAAGAGTAGGATCTATGATGTGCAAAAGGCGATGCTTGTCATCAACAAAGTTTTTACCCCATGCTGCAAAATCCTTATTTGAAGTCCAGCATGCACAGAAATGCCCTCACTAGGTGTGATGTCAATTTGACAGACAACACAAGAGAAAAATCTTGATACTGTCTGCACCGTATATTCCGAGCCCAGCCTGCAATGTCAAATACACAATTATTAGCATGACGGACTTGCAACAAGATGCATTCTACAATATTCTCTACAAGTAGTTTTTATTTCAGTACATCACATGGAAAAGAAAGGATTTAATCCTTCGTAGCTGAGACAAAGATATACAAGGTCATAACAGAAAAAGGCCTCCTTTGGACTTCTCTTACCTCAGTATAAATAACATACCAAATCCTAAAAGGAAGGAAACACCATTATATATTAGATGCTTAGAACCCAAAAAACACATAAGAAATAGATTAATGCTTTTACTAAGGCTGAACCAAGTATAAACTAAATCTGTTAATAGGAAAAAGATTATTTAAAAAAAAACCAGATTGAAAAATTGAAAATTCAAAAATGCCAAAATATAAGCAGGCATTACCCATGCATAGCCACAATTCAAATTTGCAACACAATTATCCAATTTTAATAAAAAATTGTAAACATAGATTTTCCACATTCAAGGAGCAGCAACTCAGATACAATTTATCATGTTTTGTTATGAATCCAATGATAAGTCCGTGTTTACAAAATTTAATCTACTGCAAGGATGTTAAGCTGGAAATGGCTATCTACCTTTCAGCGAGCATTGCTGACTCCTCCTCAAAGATTTCCTGGACAATGTCTATATTTTGCTGCTTTTCAACTGACTTAGACGATGAATTAGTGGATTTCCTTCTGAAAAAATTCTTAAATTTTCCTTCCTTCTTAACTGGACCTGGTGGTGCGGATTTCTCAAGTGGGATCAAATCCACTACAATGCATGTAGTGTCGTCATTAAGTCCTCTTATCCTCAAAGCCTCCTACAGCTAAATCGGTTAGCCTATGATAGAAAATAAACTTAAAGATGGTGACATTGATCGCTCCTTGTCAACAGTATTTGTACCTTAACAATTTGTTTTGCAGCAAGTTCTTCTAGCAAGCCTCAGCAGTAATTTGCAGTGTTCTCAGAGCTCAATGCATCCCAAACACCATTAGTTTCAATGATAAGCCTTCCTCTAGCATTCGATAGCTATTGAAACAAAAAATCACCAGTCTAAATCAAACAGACACATTGTGACCAGGTATTTTTTTCCTCTAGTAAATGGATAAAATCCATTCCCTGCCACTGCAACAATAATACACCATATATCACCTTCCCATTAAAACTGAGAATGAGCTGCAAGTAAACTTTGAGAACGCGGATGCCTCATAAGCATGGAGTTAAGTTTGATCCCTGAGCTTTGCTACCATCCTCAACTGTAGAAATATTGAAATTTTTAAGAAGACTCTGGCCATTTTATAAGCAGCTGAGTTGACAGCAGAGTTTGTCTGTTGCTGAGTCCCAATCATAGAGATGTCTATATGAGTTATGTCAATGTCTATGTAGAGCTGTTGAATATGGAATGTGGGTGTAAGTCCTCATCTCTGTCCAACTTATGTCAAAGAAAGGATGCTACATAGGAAGAAAGAATTGGTTAATCAGTTGTGGATGATGGCATTTTTTCTAGAAAATGCAATACCTCCATCATTGATGGTCTCTTTTGAGGGGAAGCAGAAGCACAATTCAATGCAATCCCCATAGACATTGAGATTTCTTCCCTTCCTTCAACCTCTGGTCGAAGAGTAGGATCTATGATGCACAAAAGGCGATGCTTGTCATCAACAAAGTTTTGACCCCATTCTGCAAAATTCTTATCTGAAGGCCAGCATGCACAAAAATGCCCTCACTAGGTGTGATGTCAGTTTGACAGACAGCACAAGAGAACAATCCTGATACTGTCTGCACCGTATGTTCTGAGCCCAGCCTGCAATGTCAAATAGTCAATTATTAGCATGACAGAATTCCAATGTACAGCTAGTATTTATTTCAGTACATCACATGGAAAAGCAAGGATTTAATCCTTTGTAGCTGAGACAAAGATATACAAGGCCATAACATAAAAAGGCTTCCTTTGGACTTCTCTTACCTCAATATAAATAACATACCAAATCCTAAAAGGAAGGAAACACCATTCTATATTAAATGTCTAGAACCCAAAAAACACATAAGAAATAGATTAATGCCTTTACTAAGGCCGAACCGAGTATAAACTAAATCTATTAACAGGAAAAATATTATTTAAAAAAAAAACAGATTGAAAAATTGAAAATTAAAAAATTAAAAAATATATGCAGGCATTACCTATGCATAGCCACAATTCAAATTTGCAACAAAATTATCCAATTTTAATAAAAATTTGTAAACATATACTGTCCACATTCAAGGAGCAGCAACTCAGATACAGTTTATCATGCTTTGTTCTGAATCCAATGATAAGTCTGTGTTTACAAAACATAATCTACTGCAAGGATGCTAAATTAGAGTTGTTGAATTTCTCTAAAAGAGATATTGGTTCAGGCCTACAAGGAGCAAAGAGATTTGATGTTTGGAGTTCTATGCTATCTAGACATCATATTTCTTTAAATACAATGTAATTTTTTAGAAAAGTTCAAGCCTAGTGCAGTTCTGCCTTGCAAACAGTTCTGCCATGCAGACATATAGTTAAATTGCCACTGGACTTATGATATTGACAAAGTCAAAGTAAAGTGGTATACAAGAGAATGTACCAAGCTAAACCACAAGTTACACATCTTCAAACCTGAAAAAGTACATAACATTGGTCTGGAAAATCAATAGCGATATCATACTTGCTTTTCCTTCCACATACATACAATTTCTCCAAAGGCAAGGACAAGAAAATTTTCAGCTCTAGTGAGCACCAATGGGTCACTAAAACAAGTGACCACAAGAAGAGACACAATTTTATTAATCCAAAGAAAATAAAAAGTTGTTAATTAGAAATCTATTGTCAAGCACTATTGTTCTCATAAGTAGTGTTTGTTATCACATGCGTTTACAGTGGCTATTCAAGTTTCAATTTTATTAGATCAGTTAGAACTTGTTTTGGTTCACTATGAATAATCACTATTAAGTTGTTTACATATTCTACTCTTCAATGAGCCAATGAAGTGTAAATAAGATGGCCATCATTCCAATGTCAACCAATGGAGTGTAATCATAAACTCATCTGATAGAGATCAACCACAAGAATATTGTCAAGCTCTATCATCCAACATTAAGTTTTTCTTTTCAATTAACAAGCTACAATTTCTTTGGCTGTCGCATAAAATATAAATTCAGGAGTTAAAAGACACTAGGGCCATTATTGCTAAATATGCACCAAGGTTTACTGCCTCACTTGACCAGAATGCAAAAAGAAATGCTACAACGCAGTAGCAATGGATTATTCAGCAAAAATTGGCCAGACTTTAATTAATTCACAAAAACGTTGAATGATATCAATTGTTCAAAACTTTTAAACAAGCAAAGAAACACAAGACAAAAGACAAGAAATGCTCACCAAAAGACAAGAAATGTGCAAATGATTAAATTAGTTACTAAGGTGTGCTGAAATGCCTTAAAAAGTGCTTATAGACTTTAACTATATTTATTAAGGACCCCAAGAAAACATAATTTTTAAAATATGCTTATCTTTGAGATTTGAATTTATTTATCTACTTATTTCTACAAACCCTAATGCATTTCGTTGAAAGACAATGGGTAGGACATACGTACAATTGATTAATGATGTATGTACAGCATTAATGATGCTTATTCTAATAGGTCCCTGATAGTAGTCCTTTGCCCCAGCTGGAATTTGCACAGCAAAAGGTTTTGCCCCTAGGTTTGTTATTATCATGTTCTTGTTCTCTAAAAATTTGCTCCAAGTAGATCAAGTGGGTCACTAAAATGAGTGACCACTAATGGCTTTCACATTTATACAAGGAATTGGCAAGGGACTTTACATGGACTCCACTCAACTTCAGACATAGCTTCAACCAATATGCAGAGTGATTGAAATTGAACACAGCTAAGTAGTGACATTGGCTCACAGTAATACACCAAATATAAAATATTGAAGCTTTTACAAAAGCAAGGAGTAAGAAAAATTATGAAGCTCAGAGAAGTAGATTTAAATCAATCAAAGCTTGTTGAATGGCTATAACGTCCATATAAATAATATTCCAAGGTTTTGCTCTCATGTACAAGATCTACACTTTGATTTGGACTACTGTTTGAGACCAAATCATCATCAACTCCAACCATTGCAAGTAATAGATGAGTTTGGTTGATGGTATGCATATTGGGGAAATGATTGTCAAAAAATCGATTGACATTAAAATTCGACTGCACATTCTCCCTAAATTGTTTTTGTAGAGCTACTTCAACAAATATGCCCATGCAGAGTGTTATGCATGCACAGGACCTGCCTTGAACTATTGATTCATGCAGTTACAAATGTCAGTTTGTAATGATCGGGTAACTAAGGTTCAACAGTATAAAGGTCGACAACATTACAAATATGTGTATAGCTGCAAGAGCCAGAAACATAATACCCAAGTCCAAATGGCCTTTCCTTCTCTTGAATCTCAGTTGCATGACTCTTAATATCAAATGGAATTAGTGTCTCTTGAGCTCTATCTGGCAGCTTTTAAATGTCCAGATTTTCTGATTCAGAGTCAGCTCTGTCTGGCAAATCAACATCTAACTGTTGTTCTGCGTTACAATCAATCACATCAATGTATATGTCGGGGTCAGGAGGAGGAAAGTGACAGGAATGCCCACTATACTTGGCCCAATATCTTTCCTTGGCAAGGTGAAAAGCCTCTTTGCCTACCGAATCATTCCAATCAAGTATAGAATCGTAACAACTTATGTACTTTTTTGCCTTGCAAAGTTCTTTCCATGGTAGACCAACAAATTCGCAATACTCCTTCTCCGAGGAGGGTACAGTTGGTTTCCAGACTTCTGATAACATGACCAATCAGAGTTAGACTGAGATAAGATATCATACACATAATCATCACTACCCTGTCCACCAATAAAGGACCCACAAAGGAATTGCATAATTTAAAAAATAGTAGTTTTAATCATACCAGAAACAAATAACACAAAACTATTCTTTTTAACCTGATAACCAATAACAGAAACCTAAAAGAAAACTTCCTAATTTCCAACAAAGTTCACTCATGGGTAATGCATACAAAACTATTCTTTTTAACCTGATAACCAATAGCAGAAACCTAAAAGAAAACTTCGTAATTTCCAACAAAGTTCACTCATGGGTGATGTATACACTAATAGCATATACACTACAATAATGATAGAATCTGATATAAACTCCAACACAACCAACATAGTTTTCACTTCACACCACCAATAATTGTGACAAATACCAATCCACCAATAAAGGACCTACAAAGGAATTGTATAATTTTTTAAATAGTAGTTTTAATCATACCAGAAACAAATAACACAAAACTATTCTTTTTAACTTGATAACCAATAGCAGAAACTTAAAACAGAACTTCGTAATTTCCAACAAAGTTCACTCATAGGTGATGCATACACTAATAGCAGATACACTACAAGAATGATAGAATCTGATATAAACTCCAACACAATCAACATAGTTTTCACTTCACACCACCCAATAATTGTGACAAATACCAAAAATATGAATATATTTTGGCCCACATTTTCAACCCTATTCACCAATAGCACATATATGTCAAAGGTTGCAATCAACACCTTTAGATCAAACTGCTAATGGTACCTATCACAAAGCACCACACAGGTTAGTGGTAGAGCAAACACTTGTTTAAAGGGCAAGTTTTCAATTCAATTCCTAGCCTGTCAATTTTTTACCAAAGTGTGTTAAAGGGGGTAACAGGGTGGGTTTAAGAGGTAGCAATCCGCAACTTTATATTGAACCTTAAGGGTGCCTGTCATGAAGGGGCATCTATCTCATTGATAGAGCAGCTAATTGCTTGAGGACAGATCTTAGGTTCAATTCCTATAGCTTGTCTAGTTTTCAACAATATATAACTATATACAGACACACCACAACCATGAAAAATCCATAGAAGAAATTTCAACATACAAATAGTATGATCGTTTACCCAACTTGTCAAAAACATATACATTTAGAAAACACAAACCAATATAAAATACCTAGAAAGATCATAACATTCAAGTTTCAACCCAATTCGAAAAACTAGCGATTTCCAGCTTGACCACCATTAACAAAGACCCAATAATCTCATAATTTTGAAGTAAATTCACCATTTAGAGATAAATTAATGATGCAAATATTCCAAAGAAAAATGTCATAATTATCAACTCAGTTGCAGACAACAGGCACCAACAGAACTGCTGATGAATCAGAGCCAGTACTGCAGATATGTTAGCAGTCTACACAAAACAGATAACGATGGACACATATACTCAGGTAAATTGAGAGCTCTAATGGAAGCAAAATAGACTATGCCTGAGAGCCCCAAAGAAGGAAGATCTGGTGTTCAACCAAACACCACCCCAGCGTAATAACATCCTCAGTCTGGCAATAAACTGTGATTATGGATGAGTAATCTAGTCATAATTTTCATTCTATGCTTTACGCCTGAAAATTCTCTGAGGTTTGCCACTTTCTTGCTTTGGTCTAAACCTAAGTCACATGGTTTGGGGTTCAAGTTCAGGTTCAATAATGATTAGGTTCGATTCGAGTTTTAATTTCTTGATGAGGTTCGGTATATAGCACAAGATAGTAAGAAATAAACATCAATAAACATAAAAAATGCTATCATGGACTTCGAAACTGCAAGAATGAACTACAAGTGCGAGCTGTGACATCAAATTATGAGCTTGAACCATGGAATTGGTCAATGACCCAGAGGTTCAATGAGGTTTGCCAAACCCCAAAAGAAAATTTAGGTTTGCCGAATTTTGGATGGACTACAAGTGTGAGCTACGACATGATGTTATGAGCTTGAACCATAGAAATGGAAATGACCCAGAGGTTCGATGAGGTTTGCTAAACCTCAAAAAAAAATTCAGGTTTGCTGAATTTTGAACCTCAAAGTTGAAGTTCAGTGAACCTTGTGACATAGGTCTGAACTATTTTTGAATTGGCACTTGGGAGATTGTGGCAGGTTAAGGGAAGGAAAGGAGGCCCAAGGGCAGAGCCTCCAAATGCTCCATAGCAGACCTATCGACTCGGAAAGGCTCTTGAACAAGGGTGATGATTAAGATGGGATTGAGCTAGGGGGGACGCCCACCCTGGTTACTAGAGAAGGATAGACTTGGAATG
Organism: Pinus taeda; assembly: GCA_000404065.3. Lineage (NCBI taxonomy): Eukaryota > Viridiplantae > Streptophyta > Pinopsida > Pinales > Pinaceae > Pinus > Pinus taeda. The sequence goes on along the minus strand of APFE030848143.1, from coordinate 30,701 downwards.
AGAAGACAATCGTGTTTTGTAGACAGACCATCCAAGCGGGGGATCCACAAATCGTTGGCTAGAATTGTGGGGAGCCTTATGAATGGAACGGTGGAGAAAATGGCTTTCAAATCTAAGCTTAGAGAAATAATGTGGGAAATCAAGAAGGAAGCCATGGCAAAGCTCCAAGAGATGATGTGCAACGGTAACTAATTGAGATGAGCTATAGACGTCGAGAGAAGAATGGAACATTGATATGAGTTGGAACCACTTCATGCATTCAACTCGAGACCACGCTGTTACAGAGATGGTTATCATAGAAATGAAGTTGGAATCGAGACAAACTGCAAACATCAAGAGGAGAATGGAACATTTATTTGAGTTGGAACCACTTAATGCGTTCAACTCGAGAAAACACTGTGACAGAGATGGTTATCATAGAGATGAAGTTGGAATAGAAACAAAATGCAGACATCAAGAGGAGAATGAAACACTGATGAAACTGCAGACATCAAGAGGAGAATGAAACAGATGAATCATACCTTTAGTGGAGTTGAAAGGGAATGAAAAGTTAGGAAGCAGGCAGCCAGGTCTCGCAAGGTTGGACCTATTGGTATCCTGTATATCGGGTACCTGTAAGGAAATTCTTGTTTTAATTAGATAGTGGTAGATAATGAACATTCATCTAGACGTTACTGATCGCATTGAACGATATCCAATAGAACAAGAATGTTGAATAACTAACTGGCCTCCACACCAACTTAATCAAGGATTGCACAAGTATAATTGATGGCATACCACGCAACCGATAGCCTACTGTTTGGCAACAAATCAATGCTTCTTAAGGTTTTCAGTTGTGGAAAGTCCTTGGCAAGATTTCCAATCTGCAACATCCAGTTAATAGATATTATTTTTAACCTCGCAATTGAAACTACACCATGAAATAAAACTTTCCTCAAAATAAATGCATAACCGGATCTTACCTTGTCAGCCAGAGGTTCACGACTATATGGAGTTGCTCGCTCAAAATATTGAAATGAAGGGCAACTGCTTCCTTCACCATCATCACTAGAAAATCCCTCTTGTGCAGCTTTAGAGTGACTTCTATTGCCCCGCCATATTTTGAGTCTCGCTCTGCTTCATCACTACTACTACTACCTTCACTACCTGTATCTCTATAATCATCACTTGCATCACTCTCCTCACCAGGGCGCCTGCAAAAAAAAACAGAGCATGTTCAGGACTCAACTGAGCCAGCGTGAATGACGTGTCCAAACGTTATCAAGTTTTAAATGATATTGCTCCAATGAAAGACATGTGCATTAACACTGAATTGTGATAGGGAAAATCTTGTCTCAAATATGACACAACTGATATAGAGAGCCACCGAAGGATGCGGTATTTTCATGGTCTGGAGCAGCATTAGAGCAGAATCGTTTGCAAAGATAGATTTCTCCAAAAAATAATCGATAAACAACAAGAGCTAAATTGTTAAAGTTTAAAAACAGGAGCTACGGTGTATATTATGCCTTATTTACCATATTATTATCATACCCTGTTACACTGATATTTGTCACTATGGCTATCTGCAGTTAAATAGCCATTTTGTCCTCCTTGTCAAGCCTCAAACCTTTGCTCTTCATGTCAAACTTCAAAAAAGAGAGAAAGTCACTTTAAAACATGT